>JALRMI010000120.1:0-71766 GCA_026120165.1 Leptosphaerulina australis
GAAAACTGTGCGCTGTCTCACCACAGGCAATGCTCATCTCCACCATCGACACAACGTCTCTGCGCTGGCTCTGAGCTATCAAAGAGTCAGGTTCCCAGGTTTCACCACGTGGAGGTGCAGAGTCCGATTTCGAAGTCCTGACCCGAGCTATGCATAGTTAGCAATTGATTCATCCTTCAATGACTTTTGAGCTAAGCAAATCTCTCCTCTAGACAGCCATACTACTAATGGTACTAACCTCTTAATAGGATGTTTTGTTTCCAAAACTAAGGCCTGTAAGCTTTAGTCTTATGATCATAGCCTATTTTACCTGACTATCATATATGATTTGTATTGTACTGCATTGTATTCTATTAGTGTTCCCGCATGTCTGGCAGACTCCTCTATGTGTATTGCGACCTCGCATAGGGCGTTGAAAATGCATTAGACGCTAGAATGGAGGTAGTCTATGTGTAAGCAACCTCTTAGTGTAGGCTGTTGTTGGTTTCACTGGCACGACACAACCTGATACCTTCACTTTGTGGCCAGATTGGGTATCGCGCGGGTCGAGCAAACGATATCTTACAGTGTATAAATATACAATTTACTCTCTTTGATCCATAAATTCTTCACTTTCATTCGGCCCGTGCCAGTGCACTACCGTAGACTAGCGCTCCGCGAAATTTACTGGCAGTCGATTAACAGCGTCTAAAACACCCTCCCATTTTACGGGCGGGTATACCAACACTTGTCTTCCTCTCTCAAATCATAGAGGGCTACGGTCAAAGAAATTGCCTCAAGTTAGGATGTGGTACATTTCACAACTCAATATGGTTTAGAATGAGTTATGACTTTGGTTGTCAAATCTATGGCCTGACATTTGATTCAAGTGCACCGCGAGAAGAAGTTCCACTCACATTACTAACGATCTCTTCAGGGCCGCTCTCATAGTATCTGCGCATTAGCCAATCATCTTCTCGAAATCCAGAGATCCTGTTGAGAAAGGTGACTGCAGTGCAGGTCAGTGAGGAAGTCTGGCGCCTTGACACGGAAGGTGGTCAGGGTCCCAAGCGCATCATAAAGGGAAACTGCACCCAACTTGTAGAACTTCTCACTCCACAGCTACTTTTGACTATGAGAAGGTCGTGCCATCTTAATAGATCCAGATATTGAACGAAGGCATGCAGACAGATCTTGCTTTTCACACAATGTATGGTGGAACTCTACAAGATGTGGAAAAGATATTGAGATCGTGAATTTTTCTTTGTCTAAAAGGTTCGTGTGCAGTCTATATTTGCTAGTAGAGGCATCGCCCTGATCGATGGATTGATAGTTCGCAATTTTACAAAAAAATTCAGTACTAGAAGTTGCGCGAGGTACATGATATATCTAAATAAAGTTAATATACATTGTGACTCGCAGCACCTTCTAGATCATGGCTTGAGCTTGGTCCTCGGACATTCTTGAGTGGTCCTCTCACGTAGCGATAGCCTCCTGCTTCCTAACCTTCTCGCTCTCGTCGTACCATCCAAGTAGTTGCGCTGCATACTCGCCAGCCAGACCCAGGCTGATAGCTCCTCCAGTAAAGAAGGCACCGTTAACGAACCACCACCAGCAGTTCTTTACCTCTTTAAGCTTCACACGTCGAATCATAGTGCCCAGTGTAAGTGCCGCACCTCCACAAGAACCAATGAAGAAGAGGGGACCAAGTCCTGCCGCGAATCCAGAACCGGCAAGGAGTCCGATTTGTACAACAGCAAGACCTGATAACACCGCCTTCGTCTCCTTATCGTGCTTTAAAGCAATACTCTTGATCCCAGCTTTGACATCATCCTTGATGTCCATGTGGGCGTAGATCATGTCATACAATACAGTCCAGGCAACGTTGCTGGCATACAGCAATGCGGCTGCTGTAAGTGCGGTCTGATTGGCAAGGAGGTCAATACCAAGCGCAGGGAAACCTAAAAGGGCACCCCAGGAAAAGGTAAGACCAAGAACAAATTGTGGGTAGTAGGTGATACGCTTTGCCAACGGGTAAAGAGTAACCAGGATAAGCGATGGCGTAGCGTAAAAGAAACACTCAAATGGCAGCAATAGCAGCACGGCCAGGCCTGCGGAGAGCTGCCCACCAAGAAAGACAATAGCCTGATTAGGGGTCACCGCTCTCCTAGCGAGTGGACGAAGGCGCGTGCGTTCGACGTGAGGATCAAGATTGCGATCCCAAAGATCATTGATAGTGCATCCTGCTCCTCTCATGATAAGTGATCCAGCGAGGAAGATCGCTGTGGTACCAATGACCGCTGATGGCGCAGCGACTGGCGCGGCCATTGAACCTGCGAGTAATGTACTGAACAGACAGGGAAAGAACAAGTAATATGTTCCAGCAGGTGCTTGTAGTCGCATGAGCTCAGCGTAGGGAATGGCTTTCGCAGGCAAATAGGAGATAAGGCCGGTTGTAGGTGGTTTGTACGCTGGCAAGGTCTTAGGTGACGACTCCTGGGTTGTCGTTACTATACTCGAGGCTGATATTGAGAAACTTGTAAGAGCCTTTGTTGTTGGTCGACATGTTCGCAAGTTCTTAGGTATTGCGAGTTGTGTAACTTTCGCTTGATGCCTCACAAGTAGGAGTGGAGCAGATGACAAGTTTCTCTGCCGTGATATCTCGAAGCGCGTTGTTAAGCTGCTAATATACTGATGCCGCACGCCATACCGGCCAGCAAGAAAGAATGAAGATACCATGGCCGTTACGCTAGACTTTGAGATCTGAGCCAGTCGTTGCTGGTGATTATAAAACAGTCCCGACACCTGCCGAAAGAGCGTTTGGTGAATGTTGAACTCAAATGCACTACGTCAAGCTTTCAATCCGACAAGGCGCATCAATTGCACATGCCGTATAAATTTGCTGATTTTGGCGCGTCCGACACCGTCCTCACGCTTTGAAAGAACAGCGTTGAGGGTAAGAGTGAGGTCAAAACCACGGCCAAAGAAAGTTACTGTTGACTAGTGTTTCGTCCGTGCGCTCTTCCGAACCGAGCTGACATGTTGAAGCAAACGCGTCTACAACAACGTAAACAAATCGCCTCCTCGCCACCATCACATTCACCAACAGCACCATTACATTCCTTATCACATCAACGAGGGCGAAGGAATGTTTATGGGATTAGCTTGCAACCCCAAGTATCTTTGCGACAGTCACGACACCGCGGGAATGTAGCCAACCCCATCCGTGTACGCGATTGAAGGAATGCGCCTTTGAACATAGAATGCCCGCCACACGACCCAGGGCCTCATTTGAGCCCATCCCACCCGACTTCGATGTATGGGCTTTTGTAGAAGCCGCGGAAAATTTTCAATATGCCGACCGAATCTCGTATGAAATGATTGCCAATAACAGCATGGAGCAGTTTGAGAAGCTCGTCTTACTACATGTCATTATTGGTGGGAAGCCTCTAGTCATTGACGGATTCGATGAAGTGCTAGACCCATGGATCTTCTCACCGTCATGGCTGCGCGACAATCATGGCGACAAAAGTAAGCTACTTTAACTTAAGGATCTATCATAAGTAGTGGCTTACAACCTACAGTTGAGAATGCGCGCAACCTCACTGCAAAGGAAAACATCCCTCTTACTATCAGACACTACTTGAACCATTTAAATAAGCTGACGGATCAGTTCTTCGATCATCCAGAACGGTACAGAGACAAAACCCGCCAGCGAGTATATCTGAAGGACATCGACTGTCCAGAAGTTTGGCAAGACAAGCTCAAAGACCACATACCTCCCAGCCTATTCTATTTGAATGATGGTACTGGTGAAGTCGACGGAACGGGTACTCTAGGAGACTCCATAAGGCGTAAGCGTCAGGACATCAGGCGCTCTGGGGACCTGATGAGCAGTCTGCCACCAGATATGCGCGCTGAAAACTTGATGTGCTACATAGGGCACGAAGGGACCTATACCCCCTCTCATCGTGAGATGTGTGCGTCACTTGGCCAGAATATTATGGTCGATGCCTCAAAGGAGATCGGTGAAGATGGTAGCCCAGAACGCCCCGGATCCTCGCTTTGGTTCATGACCGAGATGAAGGATCGCCACTTGGTTTCAGAATATTGGTTGTCAGTACTTGGGCACGACATCGAGGTGGAGAACCACTTTGCGCAGTTGATTGCTTGGAGGAAGGCACCATTCAAGACTTATGTGGTTGAGCAACGTCCAGGTGACTTCATCCTGATTCCACCCCTTGCGCCACATCAAGTCTGGAATCGTGGCACCCGCACCATGAAGATCGCCTGGAATCGTACAACGGTTGAAACCCTTGAACTCGCTATGAGCGAAGCTTTGCCGAACTCTAGGGTCGTGTGTCGTGACGAACAATACAAAACCAAGGCTATTGTTTACTACACTCTCCTCAAATATTCTCAGCTCATCAAGTCTGCCCGTGCTCAAGTCGAAGCGGGTGGCGAACAAGCTGAGGCCACCCAGCACTCAGTGAAAGTCCGACAGGTCCAGCGAGACTTTAAGCGACTGTTCGATCTGTACAAGTCAATCATGCTTTCAGAGATGTTTAGCCAAAACTCCCGCGAACACTGCGAATTCTTGCCATATGATAGTAACGTTACCTGCTCGTACTGCAGATGTAATATTTTTAACCGCTTCCTTAGCTGCAAGACCTGCAAGAACTTGTTCAGCTCTGAGATCGATGAACCATACGATGTCTGCATGGATTGCTATTGCATGGGGCGCAGCTGTGGCTGCCAGTCAGGCTATCAGTGGGTGGAGCAATGGAAATGGAAAAATCTTGTTGACAAGTACGAAGAGTGGCGCGCTCAGGTTATCGACATTGACGGGTTGATGACTGAGAAGACACCTCTGTCCCTGCAGGAAGAGCGGAGATATCTGGGCAAAAAGACAATGGCACAAGTGTGCCAGGAGCAACTAGAAATTCGACCATTCGTAGACATCAAGGCTCCGAAAGTCGATGACCACTCAGAGGATGAAGAGATAGAAGTGAGCACCAATGGTGTCCCAAAGAAGGTCAAGAACAAGAAGTCTAAGAGGTGGTTGGAAACACACAAACCTTGTCATACCTGTTTACGCCGACACCCCAGTTGGAAAATGGCGTTTTGCTCGAACTGTGACTTGGCATTCTGTTACGGAACTCTGTTCCGTGCGCATGACATGATGCCTCTGAGCGTTATGGAAAGCTTTAGTTGGAAATGCCCGCACTGCAGGAGGGTTTGCAACACAGGCTCTTGTCGGCGGGATCTTCGACAACATCCTTACGAACCTAAAGGCACCCTGCTTGGTCATGATACTAAGAAGGTGGCAGACCCCCGCTCCGTGGAATGTCTTGTTGATTTCAGTATGTCCAATCTCATCTGGATAAGGGAAGAAGAGGGTAGGGGCCAGAGTGCAATGCAGCGTCGCCTGCAACAAGCTGAACAGGATAGATTGGCAGATCCATCCTTGGACCCTCGATACATGGATGAAGACACCACATACGTACGAAATGGGATCACGTACTCACCCATAGAGGATACCAACGAGAACGGCGACGACTTTGTGGATATCAACGTTGTTCAAAATGACGATTCGAACGGTTTCTATCCCGATCCGGACCTGGATCGTGACATTCCACGGCTTGGACAGAAGCGAGGGCACAATGATGATGAGGATGAGCATGGCAATCGCAGAAAGAAGAAGCAAACGACGAAGAAGGGTGAAGATCAACTTCGCAAGCCGAAGAGCGTGCCCAGCAAACAGTATCAGAAGGAGACGCAGCATAGACTTCTGGATGAGGCCGAACGTGACAATAGATCTATCCTCGTTGCTGCTCGGATGCAAGGCAAGTCGAAGGTCGTGAGGCTCTTCCTAGACCCCCAAATTCTAGAAAGCATACGCAACAGGCCGGTTTCCAAACACCCTGCAGCTGCTGTATGGCGGCAAACACCTAAAAGGGATAATCAACGTGGTAATGTGGGATCGATTCTGCAGTCTGATGTCATACCCAAAGCAAACGTCACAAGAAATATTAAGAAGGAGAAGGTCACTAAGGTAGTCAGACGTCGAGTCGAGCCGGACAAATCGAACGCCACAAAGAAACGACATAGCGTCACGGATGAAACTACCAAAATGCCTGGTGGGTCTCGCGGTTCGGGGCGATACGAAGAGGTCACGCTTGACTCTGACGAAGAGTTCTTCAACAACGATGACGGTACAGATAATGCTTCTCCCAAACGCACTCGTACGCGTGCATCAAACTGGCTCGCTCGCAAGAATCAGGATGAAATCAGAAAACTACGGACTGAGTTGCCAGCAAATACCAAAAATGTTAACGTTCGGCCTGCACGGCAACGGGCCGAGAAGAGAAGGTCAATGCCAGCGAAGTTACAACCCGGGATTGGATCTACAGGTCAAACCCTGAAGAACCACAGGAACACTACCGGCAACACATCTGCTCAGCCAAACAACGAAGACACGTTATACAAGGAGGAAGATCAAAGCAGCGAGGCACCGGTGTTTGGCCAGCAAGCCGCTGCTGCTCTTGAAGCTCAACAGTGTGAAGAAGAGACTCAATGGAGAGTGGAAAACGAAAGAGGGCGTGCAGCAGCGGCTGAGCGTGCAGCCCAGGAAAATCTGCGAGCAAATATGGTCCTCTACAAGTCCGGTATTGAGGAGCCCCAGCCAATTCACCCCAGTCTACCGCCAGCTACAAACTCGCTACTCAGCCGCTCGGGTACGAACGGGAAGAAAGCCAAGTTTGTTTCCACTGGGTCGAAACGCAACAGCGAGAACTGTATCCTAACCACACCGGCTACGGTTACAGCACCAGTACCGACCTTTACGAGTGTGAACAAGAGGCCCGAACCTGTTGATTCGTCGGATTCGGATAGTGTCGATGAGATCCCAGCAAATGCGCCAATACCCAAGAAGCCTGTTGCTCAACCTCGTACCGTGCCAACAAGGGGCGGCGGCCCACCGAAGCATGGAATGTGGCGTCCCAGAAAGACAATGTAGAAGATTGAAGTAGGCTGGAAGGCTAGATGTTTTTGGGGTTTAGTACATTCCCATTCTTTGCATCCCAGCGTGGCGCTGCAGGGGCCTTGAGTTGCAACATTTGCGTCGCCGGGCTCTCTGATTAGTTTAGATTCGGGAATCGAAGCAGGCCACACGTCACTACAACAGCAATACTGTACCGATAGGCAAATACCAGACACTACATCTGCTCAGAGACATAGTGTTATCATACCCATGAATGGGTTTTGACCCAATAGAATCATTATGTACAACCCCCAATACCCTTTTGACAGGAAGTTGAGGTCTAGAATAGCCGCATCCTCACGTGATCTCGCGCTAACGCGTTTCGACGCGTCGACCAACCTCACTTCCCTAACATCAGCATCAACATCAGCATCAATCCTGACATCATGCCACCCCTTAACATCTCTTCCATATCTCTCTCAAGCTTCAAAACAACACTCTCCCGCTACCCCAATACAGCACCCTCTGCGCTGACAGACCTGGACACACTGCGCTACGAAATAATACCAGCGAGACTAGCAAAAATCAAGAAAGATGTGAGCCTGCAGAAGAGCGATGTTGAACAGCTGGTTGAATGGAAATTGTGAGCTCCTTTTTGGGTTTCGTAGAGTGGGTGATTGTGTGAGAGGGTGTACTGATGTGAGATAGGAAACATGGCACGTATAGACCTGCGTTGATGGGGCTTGTGAAGAGTAATCCAGCAGATTTGGTCAAATCTACAACGAACGAGGCTTTTGCTGCATATGAAAAGAATGGGGATACTATGGGCGCATTGAAGATCTTGGTCAAATTACGGGGAATTGGGCCAGCAACGGCGAGTTTACTACTCAGCGTTTACAAGCCAGATGAGGTGCCATTTTTCTCCGACGAACTATTTAGATGGACGCACTGGGATTCACCAGGAAAAACGGGCTGGGCTAGAAGCATCAAGTACAACATCATGGAATACAAAGCAATCTCAGCAAGCGTCAAGAATTTGAAGAAGAGGTTGGGTATTACGGCCACAGACGCTGAGAAGGTTGCTTACGTGTTGGGTAACGAGGGTGTGGATATTGGTGCTGAAGTAGGAGGAACCGTAGGAAAAGAAGCTGAGAATGAACAGGTTGAATGGCAAATTATGGGAAAAAAGACCGAGAAAGATGTAGAGCAAGATGGAAAGGTTGGCAAGGCTGAAACCGAAACAGCTACGGGTATGGATAATGAGAAGACCGAGTTCATTATAGATGACAGCTCCAACGAGCATGACAAGATGACTGCGGATAAGAAAACCAAAGGGAAAGATAGAAACATTGATGCGGGCATAGTGAAGGAGGAACACGTGAAAGAGGAAGTGACAATGGGCACTGGGAAGCGGTCGATGAAACGGAAGGCAGAGGATGCTAAGGCTCTTACAGAAGGCATACGCAGAAGTACACGAAGGAAACTCTGAGTTGTTCGAGTTTCCATGTAGAGATCACAAAATCGAACCGATGTCTGCACACACACCTCCTTTGATTTCGTCTCAGCGGTATGTCATTGGTCCTCCGAGCAAGGTATGGTGAGCTAACACTTGCTCTCTGCGGCCTCGCAAGCGCCACACGCATTATCAGAATTTTGGCGCCCACGAAAATCCCAAAGTATCAAGGTTAAGTTCATATCCCCGCGACCATCGATTTTCTCCGCTTCGCTTAGCAATCTTCCTATTCGTTTCGTCCACCTGCTTACTTCCTTCCTTACTGTTTTGAGAGAAGAGGTTAAATAGGAACTCTTTTGGACATTTCTCCGTCTCTTCTTTCTTACAACCATTAGCTGACTGTGCTGTTTCGAGACGAACCAGGGAATGAAACATGCAGATTGACAAATATAGCGTGAAGCTGGTTTCAGATATCCTCAGATTCGACATCATGCAGAGGCTAAATCTGTGCAGAGCTGGAGGCGGTGTGTAATTTTTTGGTACTGCTGCTAAAGAGGTTTGTCATCATGGAGTCGGCTAGGTTCCACTAGCTTGTATGGTCAAGTGCGTGATTGTGAAGCTGAGTTGCAGGACTTCATCTGAGTGAATTTTCTTCGTACCTTACGGGCTAGCGAGCAGGTACATCACTGGCTCACAGCATCAACATCATAGTCGCAGATGATGGCATTTTTCAGCCACTGCGCGAGTGTTGGGTATTCATACCAGGGTTGCTATCACATTCACTGTCAGCTGCAGTTGGCAATCTCTTCTCGCAATGAGAAAGCCCCCTTCTTAGCAATGAACTTGACCATTGTGGGAATCTAGGTACTGTAAGTACGTCAGCTTACCGAGTGTCAACTTTCTAAGAACCCCACAAGGATAAGAATGCTTCTAGTTTCTCGAACGCGGGGCGCGATGATTGAGACTAGCAATGCGTTCCAAAATGCGCAAATTTCATTTTTGTGAGGGTTTGAAGGAAGATAAGCAGGGCGTATGTAGACCGAGGGTCTGGTAGTCAACCAACATGAAGACACTTCAGAGCCAGGTATAAAAGATTCGTAGTGTAAATGCTGTCGTTGCCGAATTGAGAGGTGATGATGAAATTGGCTGGTGCTAAATCGTTGAATAATGGCGGCCTTGGACCTTTCTGCAGAAATGGTCTTGTATTGGATTTGAAGGAAGACGATTATCGTCATGAAGAGACTTTATGTCGTTAGCTGCAATAGTAGGACAAACACCTTACGCCGCATTACCCTGGGTATATCAATGTCATGACGCCCGCTAAGCCCAGACTGACGCACTTAAGTGCCAGGAACACCATCCTTTGCTCTTATCCTCCCTTCCCTCACTGCTCCTATTGTGACTCCCGCCTCTCCAGTCATCCATCCTGGCATCTTCTCCCCGTCTACAATACCCTCTTCGACCAACTGTCTAATCCCAGCGAAGACGTGGGTGCCGGTGAATGCGATGCGCACGTTTGGTACCCAGCCCTCGTCATGCTGAAGTTGCTCGGTTTCTTCCGCTGTTCGGTCGAGTATTGAAGGTCGTCCTCTGCGTCCACGGTTCGAAGGGGCGCTGGAACGCGATACGTCGGCGTCTGTTTCTGCAGTCTTGCTTTGACTGGGAGGGAATGGGTCGTCGATGCGAACTTCAACCCTCTCAAGGCCCTGACCATCATCGAGCTGGGCCGAAGCGCCGAAGCGACCTTTCGCTACCTCTTTCCTCCTTTTGGACTCTGGCGTCTCGGTACTATCCAGTGCTCTCTTCGGGCGCCCTGGGCCGACCTTGGCAGATGTGTTTGCAACATTCTTTCCACTGCCAGCTTTGTGACGCTCATCACTCTTCTGAGTAGTAATAAAGTCCAGTGCATTCTGGCTAAAGCTATGGTCTTGAAAGATGCTCCATCCTCCTGTAGCGCCATTGCTCTTTCCTGGCCCACGATATGTAAGAAGAGCGTCGAGCGACTTGGTCGTGAAGTTCGTGCTTGTGAGTTGGTATCTTGCCGAAGGCCTTGAAAAGGCTTTGGGTATCGCCTGCTGCACGATGTCTCTTAGGTGACGCCCGTCGTCTCCCACCACCTGTCCAGTGAGCGTAGCCAAAGACGAATACACGAACGGCGAGCCATTTGGCCATACAAAGAACACAGCCTTGGCACTGTCTGCACTACTCGAATCCAGAGCAAGCGAAGTTTCGTTGCTATAAGGAGAGTCGTGAATATAAACACGTAGGATGGTCATGGGCGACGTCTTAATTCTTGTGATCAGGTAATGCGCTTTCATCAGCGGTGTGAGCTCCCGAGTGAGGTTTGACATGAACGTCTGTGCCTGAAAGCGGGGAAGGTGGTCGGAGTCATTTGTGACCTCCATATCTGTAATGGCCGAGCGGGCGTTGGGTATTCGTGTCAGCCTTCTTGCGGTCCAGCGCAGCGAGTTCGGATGGTCAAGCAGATACTGTATCTCAGCCGTTGCAAGCATATACATGGAGATTCCGCTCCTCCAGTCGCCCTCAAGTATACGGTCGAGCACTTCTCTTCTCCCCCCTTTGCGTGCCGCCAGCTCCTTATATGTCTCCAGCAGCTCCTCGTAGCTTTGCGCCGGCTCGTAAAGCTCCTCGTTGATGTCGTCTTCCTCTTCCTCTTCCACCTCATTACGGTCGCTGAGTAAGAACGGCTTGCAAAAGTCGCGGTTTTTCTTACTTAGCCATTGCTGGGCGAGTGAGAGGAGTGATTGGCGGGAGAGCTTCGTGAAGGTACGCTGAACATCGCGGTGGATGACAGGTAAGCGGTGCGAGTGAGGGATGTTCTTGTAGTCTGGAGCGATAGACATGACGTGTGGTGCATTGATTCTCTACATGAGAGCTATGGATGTTGTTCATCGAGTGCGCTCTATCGGCTATCGGTACGCGTCGAGCGCGTTGAGGAGTTGATCACATGACTAGAACCATCTCGTCTTAGTCGAGCACATTTGACATCACTGTACCAAACATCAAAATCACTGCCCTTCACAGAATTGCATTTTAGGAAACTTCAATATCTGAGGCACACTCCCCAGAAGCATAGAATGATTGTTTTGTAGCATTCACGTGCAAGGTACTTCACAGCAGCGCTCTTTACGCTGCAAACGCTGAAGCCTAGCATCCGCCACGATGATCGCCCGCCATTGCCGGAACAATCGCGGAGCGAAATGGTGAAACATGATTGGTGCCCCGTATTCGAATGTCTTATTGATTACAAACCCAGCGATTAGTGAGCAGAGCAATGTCAAGCACTTGTAGGCGGGGATGATGGGTGCATGTGTGAGTGAAGGACACTGCGTAAAGCACAGCATATTCGCGACTTTGACTGCGTCGTTGTGAACATTGTGAACTGTATTCCCCAAGTCAGTAAAGAATCACGACGGTCGGGTACGATCCCCAGAGCGAGAGCGTGGGGTGAGGGCGCACTATCTCGGCAAACGCTGCTATTACATCGGCGAAACTGTCACTATAACGTAGAGCATATGTCCGATTGCGCAGGGCTGAGTGGCTCACTAATCTCTCCCAAACGGCGAAATCGACTCAACGTCACCACTTGAAGCTGACACTCGCTCTGCTTACCACTGCGCATTCTACGACTGCTGGGGCACGACTATCGTGAAAACCATTGTACTATCGACAAGAAAACTCGGAGATAACAACGTCAAACACGACTCACGCAAGCGCGCCGAATCGGACCCATAGTTCATAGCCTCTCAACGGGTCCAGCCGACTCCACGAAAACCCCTCGATATTGACTCCATCACTCCCACAAACTGTTCACGACCATCGCCAACTTTCATCATCACATTGACGCTCATGTCGGGATACAAGGGACCGCGTGGACCCAATGTGTCCCAGTACATTGCCAATCTGAACCAACTGTCGCCGCCTTCAGAAACTCTCACAGAGCCGCAACCCGTTATTGAGGACTTCTCCGCATTCCTGAACACTGACTTCTTCGATATCAACGGCGGCGCCAATGTCGACCTCAACTCACCTCTTGACTTCGACCTGGATTTTGAAATCAAGCAGTCCGTCCAGCCCACAGCCGAGAATATGCCGAAGAATAGCATCAACACTGCCACTACGAAGCCTGACATGGACTTTAACCTGAATGGTAAGTTTGCGGTTCGCTCGACACGCTTGTCACTCTCTCCTGTTCTCTGCATTTTGTTTCCTCCGTCGCTGCACACAGGCGCTGTTCATCAAAATGGCTAGAAGTTCTTTACTTCAGCTAGCCAATCATGGGCTGGACACACATCCAACTGCCATGTGCATCAAGACCCCCACATATACTCCTTCCAGCCATTCAGAGCGCCAGAGGGAGCTGCAGCCCTGCCGCTGAGCTTAACATCCCCTCCAAGCACGCAATTGCTCGGCGTGAGCAGTAAATCTCATGATTCATGTCCTCGAACTCTACAACGCTCTACACTGCATTACCTACACGAGACACATTCACTGCCGTTACAACAGTGATGGCTGACTTCGACTTCTTTGCAGGAGATTTTCAATTCACCGACTTCAACAACTTCGGCGGGGCACCCATCATCGACACCTCTATGGCCAGCCTACCGCAATCACAAGCTCACAACTACTCTGTACCAACTGCCTACACACCGCAACCCAACATTCTGTCACCCATCAGCTATGACGATTCGGCCAAGAAACGCAAGATTGAGGACATCACCGTCAGCACACCTACCCAGCAACTCGACGAACATGCGCGCATCGCTGCAGAGGAGGACAAGCGACGCCGCAACACTGCTGCATCCGCTCGTTTTCGTGTGAAGAAGAAGCAGCGCGAGCAGGCCCTCGAGAAGACAGCCAAAGATATGAGCGACCGCGTGCAGCAGCTCGAGGCTAAGATTGGCCAGCTCGAGACAGAGAACGCATGGCTCAAAAGTTTGATCACTGAGAAGAGCAGCGGCAAAAGTTCAGTCAATGAGTTGAAAGCGCTGATGAGCAAGCATGAGGAGCAAAAGACCGGACGGAGTAGCCCTGCGCACACCGAGGGTGTGGGCACCAAGGCTTAGGGATAAAGGCTGGAGCCAAAAGTAAAGTTTACAACATTGTCTGCATTGTTTCAGTTTTGAGCGTCGATGATGAGGAATCGATGGCTCTATTCTTACGCGTTATGAACCGGATGGGCTTGGAGGGTACACGATGTGATGAGCTCCTACAACTGCGATACCTTTTGATTTGTTCAACATAATTCAAAGACTACACCACCTCACACTTCGTCTGTCATCCTTCAACTTCCATCCTCAATCTTCCACACGTCTGTGTTTCTTTGTTTTCATCCCTCACGCGACTCTAACTGGCCATGTGTTCTGTGTTCCCCACGTGTCGCACAATTACCTTCGGACCCTATCCCGACATTCGACATCGCAGAAGAAATGACGCTATCCTCTCTAACCAATTACGTACCGAACGGCACTTTGAAATCAACTAATAAGGCATACCGTATTGGACACTTCCCGGCGCCAACCAATCCAGCACGTTGTACTTAAAGCTCCCGGCTTCATCCTGCAACAAATCTCCCATGCATGCTTTGCTACAGAGATGCTGTGAGCTAGGCATGCAGGGTGCATCCCACATAAGAAACCTCCTCTTATAGCCGAACCCTCCTGCAAGGACCCTGCATCGCTGCTCTTCCGTACGTCAGGGCCGTAACCGGCGGCTGCTGCGGCTGATGTTTGCAAAGGTGATCAGACTGATTGAGTGAAGTGCCAGATGATACTGACTATTTGATTGCGTTGCACACATTTTTGTTCATCTTCTTTCAGGAGCATGCGGTGGCTATGGATAACGGCCGATGTTTATGTGTTCAGGTCAGAGCATTCAAGTGTGTGCCCATAATACGTTGTCACGTCTGAATTCATTTGGGAGTTCTCTCTCTGATCATACGTTCTGTCAATTGAACCCATACAATGCCATGGTACTGACGTTTTTTTTTGACAGCCAGTTTATGCATTTCTTGGACGTGTAACTGCATTGATTGCCTGCTTGTCGATGTAGATAATGTGGTGTTAGTGCAGCAACCGATGCTGGGTACTTGGGCCGAAATTGGTTGAGCATAGCACTAGACATCCTGATCACTCAGCGGGTGTATTCTGTTCAAGTGTACAGTCTCTGTCCACTGGTAGCGGCATGCACATTAGCTGTCAAGGATCTGAGCTAGAACGTTGAACCGAAGGTAGTGTTCCGAGGGTGGTATCGCGGTTACGACGTATTCTGGATGCCAGTACAGTGTCAATGGAGCCGTCGTGTCGAGCCGACTTGAGCACTTCAAGCCGTTTAGATGTGTTTGATATATTGGTGGTGATTACAACCCCGACTTTAAGATATAATGCCAAAAGCGTGACCCTATCTTAACGCGACTTAACCATACCACAAGGACATGCATCCTCCAAAGGCAGCAGCCTCTGCTCGACAAACGATACACACAAATTAGCTTTCAGGGAAGACTCACATCTCAGGGCGTCCCCCCTGAGATATCGGAATGCAATATCCGCGCTGTTTGAACAACCTGCGAGTTATCAACCCTCTGACACTACGTCATCATTAATATCTAGATGCGATGAGATATATGAAACGAACGTATAAATTCGCTGGCTTATGAACATGCAATCCAAACGCCTTTGTACAGATCATCCATCCACAATATTGACGAAAGTGCTCCTTATCAAACGCTCACAGGAGGATTTTATCCTTCTGTTCTAGCCCTCGGTTTTGCGAATAAGATATCCGGTTTTCTGCTCAATCTCTTCCCACAGAATCCTATCTCTAGATTCACTGAGCGTCGCCTGGACCCTTCCCACTACACTCGGACTCACAGCGCCCTATATGGCGATCCATGTGATAGTAATGACAATGTCCATGCCCTTCTTTTCCGCAGCCTCCCACTTGTAGCTGTAAGTCCCATCTTTCTCGTTATTCCAGTAGGCACCAACTGCGCTGTGCATGCCACGGCGGCCATGCTTCTCTGGTTCTGAGGGCGAGCCAATGTGCTGGATGACGGTGCTGTTGGCAATGTACTTGTAGGCGGGTTGGGCAGGTTCGGCGCCCTCGGTCTTGACTGTTGTAGCGCTAATGAGCGATTTGAGGATGGATTGCTAGACATAATGTCAGCCAATGAACTGCAACAATGTGTCCTTGGTGTTTGGCAATAATGATTATGAAGTCAGAGTTGCGACAAGCGCTATGGGTTTGTATTCAGACGACGGGGTCTTAAGCCGCCTCATTAACACGGACCAAATGTTCTCATCATATAGGATAGAGGCAAGTGTAGGAGTGTAGCACAAACACAAGAGAAGAGGTCGCAATGGTACTGCTTGCTCGCGTGTGTTGTGCAATGATGTGATGGGTGGCTTACGATGATCTCGGTATTCCAGTCAGCGACCTTGGAGTGGTCGTAGAGCTCTGCTGTGCCAATGGCTTGTTCGCAAGCCTGTTGGTGATGTTAGCTATATCTTTTGCTCCAATTCGAGATTACATGCATTGCTGGCGATTTGCTGGAGTTGCTCAGTGGGAAGCGGTGAAGCGGCCTGTTAATGTTAGCGGACCCGTGGGGGTGCCCAGGACACTCCGAAGCTACTGACAGCCATTGTGAATGTGCTTATAGAGAGTAGTGATAGTCTTGATGTTTAAGGTAGAATGCGTAGTATGTGTAGTATGTGTTGCGTGCAGCGACGTTTACAGATAAGCGTGTCCGCAACAGTGAATGTTTGTTACGAAGTTAGCGTGGTTACGCCGTCGCCCACTCCAAAACGGGCCTGGACGACGCGCACGGTCGCAAACAAGGGTTTCTGTCACGTGGGTGTTCTGATTGGCTGCAGGTGCATCACAGCTTCAATGCTTCAAGTGGATCGCCGTTCCCACTGCAGGGCATGAGCTTGATTTCTGCAAAGCTTTCTTTGACAGCCCTTGCAACATATTCGAGCAGAAAGTCAGCAGCTGTGTGCGACGACGAACTGTGCGTTACAGGCCAATTGACGAGTATAACCACCAAAGACGTCACTCTAAAGCTCCCGTTCACTAGTGGGATTGCACAACATCGTCATGTCTAGTCAACCTCTTCTCCAGACTGCTCCAGGTATGTCAAGCTTCAACACATTCCTCAGTAATTTCTAACAGCTCCAAGGCAAGCGCATTGCCCTCCCCACCCGTGTCGAGCCCAAAGTCTTCTTCGCCAACGAGCGTACTTTCCTCTCATGGCTCAACTTCACCGTTATCCTCGGCGGCCTGGCTATCGGTCTGCTCAACTTTGGTGATAAGATCGGAAAGATTAGCGCTGGTCTGTTCACTTTGGTCTCTATGATGGCTATGATCTACGCTTTGTTTACATTCCACTGGCGCGCGAAGAGCATAAGGATGAGGGGCCAGGGTGGTTTCGATGACAGGCTTGGTCCTACCATTCTCACACTGGCACTATTTGCAGCAGTTGTCATCAACTTCGTGTTGAGGCTGACTATGGCGGATGGAAAGAACTAGGGATTTGCAAGAGGCACTGGATGGTTGATTTCCGACTAAGCCAGGCAAGAACCTGAGAGAAAGTAGGAAAAAGTTGGACAACACAGCGTTTGGCAACGAAGGAACGAAGTCTGTATAAGGAGAGTGGAGGATTGATGTAAGGGTGCCGAGGGAAGCCTCTCTGCTTCAAATTCGAGCGACGACGTGGCTTGGTTGTTTTATGTATGTGTCTATCGATGTTCGTGGATCGATGTCATTTTTAACTTTAGTTTGAGTGCGCATGCGGTTTACTCAGCAGTGTTGTATCGATTAAATGACAGAATACACAGATTTTAAGAGAGCATATTACCCATCTGCACACGAACAGGCCCGCCGCAGTGGACCGGTAGCCTTCTCAATCGAGACAATCAAGCCGCACTCAAGGATTTGGTGTTACCTGTTCGAAACTGACGACAGCTCCTGTTGCCTCCAATCCGAACACTCCATTCATCCTAAGCAGCAATAATTCGCGAGAGGAACGCATGTGTCTGGTGAACTCGACGCTGAGGCTGCCTGCACCCACGATTTAAACATCCAATACTCCTACACACACTGCTTTCTTTTCCCGCCATATGAAACTTTTCGGCAACAATTCAACGCCTTCATTAGGGGCCTGTGGCTGTGAGTAGTTCTTGCCTTTGTGTCATACACTATACATAATATCAAGCTGTCGTCAGCTTCAACATGTCACATTTTAGATAACAGACCATGCTTTCGATCAGGATTCTTACTTGCATAGATAGCACAACCTCGTAGTTGTCAGACCATATCCAACTTGATGAAAACGTCGCTTGCTTCACCTCACTTAGTAGACTAGTTCCACCTACTATAAGCAGGCCGGCTATCGCAATTTCCAAGCTCTTCATCTGCTGTCGTGTCACCTCCTTTCGAATTCATATGTTCGCTAGATTGCTACCTTTATGCTCGTGGCATCTGCCTTACACTTTTGAAGGACTGTTTGAGCCCTTCTCTAAGCCGTTCACCAAGACAATTTGCAGAGCCGATCAACAAACACGAGATCAACCTTTACAAATTCGTGGTGTACAACTATAATTCCTTGTAGCTAGAGTTGGCTCTCTTGACAAGCATGTTTCCATATTGCGTGTCATTTTCTTACATATCCTCAGAAACAATCTCAGTGGCTATGCTAAAGACAGTGTTATCAGGAAAACCGACTGGCTCAACGCCACTTTTGAGAGCATAATGAGTGGCACCTCCTTAACACGCCAAAAAATCCAGCGCTTTGCTCCTTAGGCTCAGGGGAATAATAATTCTATGTCAAGATGACGCTAGCCTCGGTTCGTCCAGGTCCTTCACAACGATGTATTGACCTTTACCAGTACCTTCGCTGACACTGCCCGGGGCAAGAATGAAGGAAAAACCATAGTACGCTTAAGGGCATGAGTTCTATTTTGAAGGCTTCCTAGGACACAACAATTAGCTCAATCTGTGGCAACCCTTTTCAATCCACAGCAGTCTAGGTGTAGAAGAGCTAAAGGAGGCAGTCTAAAATTAAAGAAAATAAACCACAATGAATGAGCTTTGAAAATTTCAGTGATATTAGGAACTAGAACCAACTGACCAAAACGCTTCTTCGTGTTATCAAAACAGCAACTATAACAACGTTAGATGTCGCCTCACTTAAATATGTGGCGACAATTCTAACTCAAACCCCCTTGATAACCTTCTTCGAAATATTGATCCGTGCCAACAACGCAAACATGCTCGAAACTAATGTAACACCCCCAGCGTAAAATATCGCTGGACGATATATATCAATATTCCCTTCGCCGGCTTTCTCTTGCCCTCCTGACGCCTGTAAGATGTAGCCTGCAATTGGCGCGCCTAGGAGATAGCCGAAAGCCCAGCCAGTAATTGACATGCTCATGGCTACAGCAGCTCTGCCGGGTCCAAAGATACTCGCCACTACTGTGGGAAAGACGGTGAAGTATGCACCGTTCGCCACACCGTTGAGAACAGCGAACATGAGCAGAGGACCCAGTGTATTGGATACGGGCCAAATAGCTAGCATACTGATCGCGTTAAGTACCATAGTAATGACAAATGTGTTAAGAGGACCGATTTTATCGCACGATGGACCTCCTGCGAAGCGGCCGACAGCGTTACAAGCATTGAACGCAGCCACTAGGCCAGCACCAGTTGATGATGAAAAGCCTAGTGACTGTGCGAACAGAGGCAGGTAGTACGGCGCCACAAATAAAGCAAATGTCCCAATTGCTCCCGCCACGAATATAGCTGTGAATGGCACACTCTTGAACATTGCCAAATCGACAAATGGCGCCTTCCTCACGGGTACGATCCGATCTTTCATAAACCAAGCTGCCGGCAAGCCCATTCCAATTGTAAGTAGGCCCTGGACCCGAAACGTCCAAGCGATTCCTACACGCTGGACAAGCGCTTCAAGCGCAATCGCCATGACGGTTCCACCGACACCGCCCCCAAGTTTGATGAGACCGTTTGCAAGACCCAGGCGCCCAGAAAAATATTGCACTGGAAGTGAGTTTGTAACGGTGTATACTGCATTCATACCCACGCCTGCCAGTAATCCAATCGTCCCGAAAAGGCCGGCGACATTCGATGTACAAGAGCCAGCAGCGATGAGCCCCAATCCCATCATCGTAATGCCCGTCATGACCGTGATCCTGGATCCAAAGCGCTGTGCAGTTTTCGTTGCGAAGACACCGAATGCAACACCACAGCATATGTTCAACGATCCAATGAAGGCTAATGTGGCGGTGGATACTTGGGAGAGTGTACTATTGAGGAGTGCGTTTTGGAGAACTCCCCAGCAGTTTATCAGTCCGTTCGAGCAGAATGTCGTGGTAAATCCGGCGAGGACCACTGTCCAGCCGTAACCGCCGTCAGGGATGGCGGTGGTACTGAAAACTCCTGAGATGCTGGGTTCGATCGATGTTAGTGTCTCTGAGCGTGGTCGTGCATGTGTTTCTTCGTCTGAGACAAAGGTTCGGTCCGAGTCGTGATGCAGTTCCATCGTGGAGGTGCCACAGGAGTTGGAAAACGATGGAATCATCCTAGTGTTTCTTCTATGGTTGGAGAAGTAACAGAGCTCCACCTCTGGCTGTTGGAGTTGAGTCGTAGACATGGCAAAGATGTGGTTAAGTCGGATCTCGGGTATAACACTGACACTATTGCGACGGTCTTGCTCAGGCAAAATATGTATCAATATTTAAAAAGAAACGACTGCAAAAAACCCTTCATAAGCATCTGTGGGTACCAACGGTCACCGTGTCTTGAAGAGATGGAAGAAGTTTAGCAGAGGCTATCATCATCCTGAAGCCGTAGATGCATTCGCCAATCAGTTTCATGTCCTGCTGCAAGCAATTTGCAAGCAATCTCTATTTTCGGCAATCATTTTCACGCCCTATACAAACTTTGCACATGCCTTGTGGTCAGCAACGAGAGTTGGGAATTGACGTCACGAAAATGTAGCCGCGGAAGACGCGCCAATGGCATGAGTCAATGAGCGTAAGAAATATACATGTTTTCAGCATCATCTGCTGACCCCCAGTAAAATTTGTATGTAAACGTACTTAGTTCACGCCCTGTCGGTATACCCTCTCGGGTCCTACTTGGATAGGTCCGGGAGGTAATGTGACCTGCACCTTGCTGGAAGAGCGTGTCGCGGATTGAGGAAGGAGAATGGGGAGGAAGATATGGGTAGCGATCACGGTCACAACCGTGTATCAATCACAATCGTGTATCCGGAAGAATGATAATGGTTCTCTGTCACTGCTCCCACGTGGTACGGGCTAGCATCAACGTCTGGTTGTGCTGGCTAGTATAGCGGTGCAGGTTAATCAGTTCTTGGGGTTCGTTCTATTGATGTTGGTTGTGGCTATCTACTTATGCATCGCGGGATATAGATTGATCGTTCCGTATAACCTGCAATCCTATCCGCGCAGTTCCGCCTCGTATCGTGCCGCGATGTCGGTACGATACTCGGTGATGCCAACACCCTGTACTAGCCTTGTACTTAAGTTTACACCTAGTCAAGGATTGACCAATCAGAAGCTGGTTGCGCACTGTGTCAAGGCTATCGGTTCTCCTCACATTCCAGGTTCTCTAGCAAAGTAGTAACAGTATTTTGTTAACTTTCTAGTAAGTTTGTCGATTGAGCTTACATCCATTGTGATCTCCCAGAGGTATTGGTGATGTGCCAGGCACTAGAGCGGAAGCGACTCTTGTAAACAGCCTCCTGATAGAGGTGTTTGCATACAAGATCTTGTCTTCCCCTCCGTGCGAGATTGAAATAATACAGTGCATTTATCAGGACGTTCTCGTAGTAGCACAAGTTATAGTCATCTAAATTCTGTCGTCTTGGTTGCTACACCGAGAGATTGAGGTACAGATCTCTTGTTGGAAACGCAACTCGCAAATGACTTGGTGGTATGAGGAGGAGCAGTCACAGGATATGCAGGAGAATTAATGCAGAAGCTTATATAAGGCTGTATGTAGACACGGATCTCTGTATTTGTGATTGCCTCCTCAGTCGACACAATACCATTTGTGTTACCGCTACTGTCGTTCCTCAGCAGAGCTCTTCATTAGTAAAAATATTACAACTGGTGGAGCCTGTATCTTAATATGCCACAATATGTTTTGGAATCCTTCGAGGGGCTGGATGTCAGATTTCCCAGATAACCACAAGCATTGCGCAAACTACATCGCTGCCGAATTGCCATGTCGAGTGGACGGAGAGGTTTGCAACATGAGGGCTAGCATACCTTCTTAAGCCAACGAGGTTTGATGAACTGACTCACCAACTGCGATGAGTCTGACCGTTGCAAATGTTAAAATGTAATCATACCAGAACCATGCACATATCCTTTTACTCTCGCATGGAGGAGAGGAAGACAAGACACACCTCTACTAAGGGGTTTCTCACGCAAGGACTGCTTGCGCTTTAGCGCCTGGCGCGTTCCTAATACCCTGTGGGAGGTGATAATGTATATAGAGGTAATTGCCAAACGTATCGGGACGTTAATATAATATTACTACTAATACTATGCATGTATACATAGTTTGTACCGAAAGTCTCTATATTCCTCAATTAGGGGGAGGAGGTATAAAGCAGGTGTTGACGTTCTTGAGGGGCCGGGGATGTTTCAAGGCTGGCTCAGGATCAGAGGGGGGGGGGGGCTCTGGTTACAGTGGAGGTGGTCGTACCGTAAGCCAGACGGCTGGCAGTTTTAGTCTTAACGCAGACAGATATCCAACTATGGTACGACTGATTTTGTGGTGTTGTTGAAAAGGTATCGTAATGACTGCCCTTTCCATCCAATAACCCACCCACAATGAGCACCCGCGTAATTGATCAGAGCCCTCTCCACCCAAAAAGAAATTGATATGGCATCACACTTATATGTTCGTTCGCTTATCCCATCTAAATCCTCTTCAATCGCTAATCTACGTTGATCAATGACGAATCAAGGACAAGAGCGTCGTTAGTGGAAGAGTACGATGGAATTTTGTGTACATGGTGCTTGACCGCTACTGTTAATTGAAGGTTGTTGCCAACAGGTTTATCATAACTTGCCGCTACAAAGATGCAATAGAGGATGGTCAAATCTCGAAAACAGCTGCGGCTCATGATGACATGAAGGGCTATCTCAGTGACGAGGATTTGGATGAGGTAGATGTTTTTGTCAACTCCCTCGAAGCTCCGCAACAACTCACAGAGGCGGTTGAATAAAATAGCAGTAAGAATGGCTCTGGGCCATTGTGGCAAACTGTCGTTGATCTACAATCATTGTGAGACCACTGCCGTGACTCTGTTGAAAGCATCCAGTTTCACCCAACACACCACTCACCATACTTTACATCCGCGAGCTTGACAGTCACAGAAGAAAGATTTTTACTGACCCTGCTCCCAATTACTACTGCATTGCAACTGCTCTGCACCCCAGAATCCGTCGCGGTTGGTTTAAAGATCACTGATGCGGCTTTGCACCTTGGCACAAGAAAGCAGAGAGAGGTATTGGGGCGTACGAGAAATACCTCACCGCCGAGGAGATAAGCAATGGAATAGAAGTAGCAGAATAACACCATCGGTTATATACTATTAGCCATTCACGTAGCTGGTTTGATCTGATAATGGCTGTTGACACTATGCTATTTACTAGCAACTGCAATTACAGAAAGCAGTAGAAGAAGCACCAATTGAACTGTTGATATGATCGCTTCCAAGAAGACTGCCAATACTCAGGCTTATCATGAGCTTCTTGATGATCCCTGGGAGCAGTAGAAGCAAGTTGGCCGTGGTAAGTATTCCGCACTCTTCCAAAGGGCTCTTGATTTCCTTTCCATCCATGTACCAGTTACGAGTTTGAGCATCACTTCAGCGCTTCTAACCCCACTCTCACTATCGATCGAACCCCACTTTGAACGTCGTCGGTTGAGACTCTCCGACTGCAGAGGAGCCGGTTCAAGAGTAGGGTTGCTGCAAGCCATCTGGGTCAACTCGTTGCGCACATTGAGGCGTTTCACAGAAATAAAAGGTGATAGAAACCTGCACATTAAACATATCGCATACCCTCTTTATTCTGATTCGAATGCTCTGCCTGTCAAAAACATTCATCTCACTTATACTGTCTTCGACATTCTGGCACCTCGGCCGTGAGCTTCTGCCTTTTGTACTTTTACTCAGTGTGGTCGACCGTACGTAGTTCGTAGTTAAAATTTCTTAATGAGGCCACTACAGCGAAAGAATTGACCAATTTTGCTACGCCGATATAAGGCAATTGCTAAGCTAAGTTGCGCAGGCTACGAGGCGTAGTCAATTTTTCCACCATAGTGGTATCATCAATAAATCATAACTACGAACTATGTACGGTCGACCACGCTGATTTTACTACCGAAAGATAGTGCTCAATAGCCTCATAAAATTCTGTGAAGGTGCAATGGCTATTGAGGAATCTAACTAAAAGCATCGATTCGAAATCAAACAATCGTACCAACAGTTTGTAGCAACCTACTAAGGCCGTAGCACCTATCGAAAGAACTGAGCCTGCTAATCGAAAAGTCCTGACCATGAAGGGGACTTTTCCCATCTTCCTGACACATAGTAACAGCAGCGCATGCAACGAAACGCACTATGATCTACTCCGCAATACGTTTCGTGGTCCATGTAAGCGTACGAACGGACTGAAAGGCAGGGGTTGTACGAAAGCGAAGCAGCTATCTTTTCGGACCACAACGAAGCGGAGTGCGGATAATAAGTATTGGAGCAGATAACGTACCTCACGGGCGAGCGCTGCACTCCAAAACACACCAATAACTTAAATTTGAAAGCTGAGCTCCTTCGTACCGCACTACGCACTGCGCACCGCACCAAGCTGGCTTGATGACCAATCGTAGCGAACTTACGCTACGGAGACTTGCACGCGCTGAGTAACAGAAACATATGGGAGGTTTTGTGCAAAACCAATTCCGCTCCTTGCTATGAAACAGTAATAGTTATTCGTAGACCTGCTCATTATAACAGACGATAGCTGATTTGGGTCGAGCTGCGCATCGAATGAGATCATGGGTTTAGGCATCTTCTGTTATAAATAGAGACAGCCACCCTGCAACCCGCCATATGACAATGGAGCTAAACGCTTTGGAAGACGAAACCAATTTGTGCACACCGGTACGATCGAGTATGTTCATTATTGGTGACAGTTTCTCCTCACAGGCTGTTTGTGACCTTGCACACTGGGTGACAGTAACCACATCGCCAAACAGCCCGAAGGTTCTAGATGATCAAGGGCTTCGACTTCGGACCTGCTGCATTGCGTAAGATGAGTGGGTTATAGTTCAATGTCTTGTAACAAAGCGTTGCTGGTCTCGTGTAGCAACGACCTTTGGAACCAAATTGCAGCGAACAACGCGCAATGGTTGCGGCATTTCAGACGAGATGTCAGAATCCTCAACGAACCAGCAAACCAATGAGGCGAATTTGGGCGGCCTTTATATACGAGATGCTTGCTTGGATTGCGCGATTCCGTGCATCGAACCAAGATGAGGCCTACCTGTTATCGTCGTCGCTCAGTTGTCCAACAAGTCTGAATAACCAACTTGGCCTCTGTCGCCCAATGATCTTACCTCAGCACCAATCTTGGTGGTCGATCTCAAGACCTGATCGACAACGGTTTGCTTGGTCGCTCTGCGGATCTTGTCGCGTAGAGAACGTCGATAGCCTGTTCAGTAGTGACAGCGCGGATGTCGGCAGAACATTCGCAGTGCGCAACCCGCCAGATGATGTGCCTTTTCTTCAAACGCCTACGTACTGCCGACTGGAGAAATCTAAAGTCAGCCTCGGGCACCGCGAACTGAAGATGCGGCTCAATGGCTCCACTACGTAACCACCACGTTTGTGCTATTCCCAATATAGTGCCTGCCGGAGATATCGGCACACCATATTTCATCGTTTTGGTCACGAGATCTTCGCAATGCTTGTCAGCCCAGACCACTTGTGTCATACGTGCAGGAAACGCTTCAGCTTGGCACTCTAAGTGTCCCTGTGGCTATTGTGGCTAGTGCACGGGCTGCCGGATAGCCGTTTGAGGCGTAAGGCTGTCCTGTTCGCGTAGGGTTTAGTGATCACATGTGCGCTTACTCTTGCACTGATAGGGCATCATTGCTTCTCTCTGGTTGGTGTTGGGTACACGAAAATGTAAGATCCGGGTTAGAGCTGATAACCACGACCCACCCAGGAAACTTGGGACGGGAATAAAGTCTTGACTGCGCGTTCACCCAGGATAACACGGCTTGGCAACGTTGTAAGAAGTGGGACGTAACAGCATATATACTTCATTGAGTCGCCCTGTGAATTCCAATTATAAACCCAAGAATATCTCTATCGTGAATTCCTCAGACCAACCAACAAAATACATCGAACATCAGGCGAATCTCCTACAACATCCAAGCTACACATATAGTCGACTATAATACAAGGTCGTCTTCACACCAAACACAACTAAACACATATTGCCGATGACAAACCCTAACTATCCCATTGACGCTCGAGACTTGTCTTCTCGCCTCAATCACCTCAAACATAACGATACCGACATCTCATCTACTCATGGCTCTATCACCATGTCTCCTTCAGGAACCAGACGATTCGACCGAGCCTCCTCCTTCGACTCGCTTCCACGCGTTACAAAGTCCTCAACTATGTCAACCACCTCGTCTCAAAGCACTCGCTTTTCGAGCCTGCATGGGTGCCCCAGTGCTGCTGTCAATCGCAAGGATGTCGAGGTCAGCCCAGGAGAGTTCAGCATGCCTCGTGTGCAGAAGAGGAGCAGAAGAGGCACGGATGGGAGTGCCAGGGACACGAAGAATGATGGAAAGAAGAAGGATAGCTTCGAGGCATACGCATACGGACGACACTCGAACCAATGGTTGTTTAACGACTTCAGCATCACCGATGCTGTTAAGAAGGGTTATGGCAAAGTGTTTGGGAAGGACAATTGAGTTAGAGGAAGGCAATCAAACTTGCTTGTGCCGGGGGAATACAAAGACACAGGATCCCAGTTCGAGAACGGTTAGGGCAATATTTAGTCGCAATGCACACGATCATTCATCGGCCGTATTGTGCCACCTAAGTGCTCCATCCATTTTTGCCTACCTTGCTCTAATAACGATATTGGCAACAGGTCGCGCCATTGAGTGCGGTCCCAAGACTCCTTCAGAATTGTGACCGTGATGACCGCTGCTTTCTGTTGCAATCCAACGTCAACCTTTTGAGATCGAAGAACTATCGCCATACGGGAGATGATAACAGATACATCTCCCCTACGCTCGGAGTCTTTTACAGCTGTATTTGGAAGAGCTTGCCTGCGTTCGTTGAACATTCAGGAAGGGTGTCTGTTGGGAACAGAGCCTTGGAAATATCCCATGGGTGCCATGCACTGACTACCAAAGTCCACTTACAATTTCTTGGATATTCACAAATGTTAAATCTTAGAAGAAACGTATTGGTTTCCTGACAGAAACAGTACCTGCATCTTCACCGTGTAGCTAAACGGGCTTAACCGCGAGCGACCGATGGACAGATGGTGAATCGAAGATTTTCATTCTACTCGATACTCGACAGAATTTGTGGCATAAAAGAAGCTATATTGCGATTATGCATCCCTGACGATGTTCTGGCTAATAATCTTCGATTATAGTTTAGCCCTAAGTAGGGTCGACATCAGTTGCATGAGTTGACCGGGTCGATTATTCTACACAACGAGTTTTTGGGTTGGAAGGTTGGATTGCAACTGATGACGATGTGAAGACAAGAAGGCGTTGACTGGATTGTAGTGGTGCACTGTTTGAAGGATTCGGTAGGTCTTTAAAAGAAACCCGATGTTGCACTCAAACAATGGAGTTCCTAGACTCCAAGGTAGCTGTAGTGGCCGTTCCCTAGATTTGGTATGTCGATGTCAGAAGTGTAGACTTTTTCTAGAGAAACTGAGAACAGGCATTCTGGTTGTTGGGAGAAAGAAAAAGTGAGTTCAGCTGCCTTGGGTCTCACCTAGTACATTGTGTCTCACAAAAGTTCAAAGTGTTACTGAGTATTGAAGCTTCTTTTGAACCGAGAACCGAGCCCTCCTCTCATTCTTGGATTTTGGGGTTAGGCTTGTACTAATTTGTAACCTGCCCATGATAATTACTTCATACTCTACCACAAGAACCTTTGTTTGTTGCCAGGCTCGCTAGGCCATGTAAAAACCCGGTACAAGAACAAGTATTGCACGATATGATTGATAACGAGCAGCCAAATGGTCTCAAGAAAAAGACGCAGGTCCTGTGAGTACTTCCTGCCTATGATCGTAAAAGAAATTGGCATGTGTGGCACATGCAAACGCCAGATGATCCAGGGAATGATAAAGTAACGAGGCTCGACCAAGGGCGCCGTCAAAACTGAAAGTGCAGCAGTGGCCAGCCAAACGACGACGAAGCTGATCTGACAGGATCTTGACCTGGTATAGCCCTCAATCGGATGATCTCTGCTTTCCTGCTTGGCATTCTTTTGCTGTTTAGGTGGAGAACCAAGAGATTGTATGGTCAGATATGCGCATACATAGTACACTGGCACTGCCACATACTTGATCAGTGGGTGTCGAAGCAGGATCCGAAAGACGTAGAAGACGTAGTGTCGGTTGTCAGCAAGTGTGTATGGGTGAATGATTGTGTTCAAGTGTACTGCAGCCAGACCACCAGCAACGAATAGAGCGGTTGTCAGAATACCGGGCAGATGTGGTCCGTCATAGTTTTTGGCCTTGTATCCAAGCATCTTTTTTATCTGGAGCGGCAAAAAAGGACCGATGATGCGACATAAAGGTCCTAGCAAGATCGGCGCGGAAAAGAGTGCGATATATGGCCATATATACAGCATCTGAGGGATATGGATAGTAGCTGTATGAGCTGACTTGTCACCTGCTATTATCAGTTTGTGTGAGCGCGCTGTGACTAATGTTGCGTACCTAACACTACACTACCGTTCCAAGCTACGAAGGCGCCGAAAAGCACCAAGAGCACGATGTATGATACTGTGGCTCTTAGTACCACGATTGGTTTCCTGAGAACTGCAGGTATGATTGTCAAGACAAACATAGCGACCTCTGTTGAGGTTAGAGGGACCTGCAGCTTTTGGACTTAAGAAGGACATACCTAGGAGGCCCGCGTTATACACAGAGCTGTCATAGATCGTACCGGTTTTCCAGCTTTCTTGCAGAACCGTTGCGACATTACGTTCCTTCATACTTTTCCATGATCTGTTCTTTTCCAGGACTTCAATAATCGAGAGACCAGCGGGGAAGATGGCAACCCAGAAGATGTTAGTCTGTCGGAAGCATAAGGCCACAATACCAATCAAAATAGCGATAAAATCATCTCCTATAGTTCGCCGTAGCTTTCCAGTCGTATTAAGGAAGATCTGATAGCTGAGAAGAACTGCTGTTGTGGACATTACGTCTGTGTAATACAGCCCACCGAAGAAAAAGAGCGGTGGGAAAGAAGCGATATTGAAAGCCGTCAGAGCCGTTGGAGTAGGGGCTTGTAAAACACAAAGCTCTTTTAATTTCTTCTCTCTGTTCGCTTTGCCGGCAGAGTTGGTAAAGTTCTTTTCCGTTTGCTGAGGATCAGCACGTGCTTGGACAAGGCGTCGGATATGGAGGACCGTGAAGAAAATGAGACTGAGTGAAAACGCATTCTGAAGTCTGAGAGCTTTCGTACTGCAACCAAAAATTGGCGAGAAGAGCTTCGCCACCAAATACCTGTATTGCATAGTCAGACATGCCTCGTTCCTAATAGGGGATGGATCGCCGTACAATCCTGGAGGAGTAGTGATCTTTGGATCCCAGGTATAGTCGCCCCTACAATACTTCTGAGCCTGAGGCACATGAAAGTATTCGTCCTGTGACAATCAGCGCTACAAATCTCACAATAGATTGGCATTTCTCATACTAAGTAGGGTACTGGTACGTCCTTGTTCACGAAACCTACCCACGTGATGATAGTGGATGTGAAGACAGCCGAAGCGACATAATCCTGCCAATTTTTGAACATCTGCACACAAGAAACTAGAGAATGAAAGCGCGATGGTGATACTAAAGAAGTGGCGGCATAGAGTTGTAGAGGACAGAAGCCGCGGGAGAGCTTCATTGAACTAGCGCCGATCTGGTATAGCTTCCTTAGGCGCGTCCGCGATTCAATCACTACTCGAAACATTTCGAGATCACATATCCACGCGTCGCAAGTATGGCCCTGCCTCTTCCACCGGGGCTCGCGCCTCCTGAAATTGCGTTTCTGTGTGAAATGGAGCTTGTAACCATTATACCTCGGCAAAAACTTGAAGGACTCGAGCTGCTTGGAGTACGTATGCCCCTCCAACATCCCTCCAACCCTTCAATTCACTGCGCATAAGATACTCGAGACTGACGTTTGGGTAGGGTCCCCTTAGACCTCTGAATCCACCACAAAGAAGCAATATTCCTCTATGGCTCGCTCTTCTCCTAAAGCGCCAGCGCCGTGCAAACATTCTCCCTCCACCTTGGTTGAATACCCACTCGCTCACTGCAATTCTCGACCATGAAACAGAGCACGCAGACACATTCTCTCCACCGCCGCGGCTGCCACCGCAACCCTCGGACAACACTCTACCTGTATCGCCTCCATTCTTGTTAACCTCCACAGCAGATGCAGCGCCAGACGCATTGCCATATCACTGGCTGGAGCTAGGCGAGATGCTCCTCGAAGCAGCTGCAGACGACTTTGAGGAATCAGACCAGGTGCGCAAGCTGTTGAGAGGGTTACGAGAGGTGCGCATGGCAAAGCTACGGAGTGGTGTAGAAGTTCTTGATGCAGGTGGAGGAGTTAAGATGAACGGTGTTGGCGGTATGGAAGTAGGAGAAGGGAGAGCATTCGTCACAGGAGTGATTGATGGCTTAAGGTATACAAGATATAAGAGATATGGCTGTGGGATGGGGCACTGACAACCTACAGGAAAATTGGAGCTTCCCGCGAGCAGCAACGCAAAGATCGAGATGCAGAAGAGGCAGAGAACGGATATTCCGGTACCGCAGGAGAATACGATGATGACGAGATGGATATGCAATGATCGCACCTTCGACAACAATAATTCACCTTGCCGCACGGATGCAAATTATGCGTCTTTTGCTGCTTTTGCAACGGATGATTTACCTTTTGGGCTTGTCACATGAACGTCGATACCGGCACATCGCATCTCATGCTGTGTCTCGCCTCGTAGTTTGTCAAGCCACCGGCAAATGTCCGTCCAACACACATTCCTCATACACGGACATGCGGTTCGCTTGCATGCATACACGGCCCGACCCCTGTACGCCCGTGCATATACCTTGCACATAACCGCCGCAGCTATTGACGGCCCACCGTCAGCTTCGCGCGACTGCTGTGTAACAGTGACAGCCATAGATGCAAGGTATGTCGTATTAAGAGGCCACGTTCTGGATGGGATATGCGGCGTTGTCACATACATTTGCAACGCGACAGGTTAGGGTTGAGCGAAGACAGTAGAGAGGGCGGAGCGCGTTGTGTTACACGGTTGCTGAAAAATGCATAGTTCTTGGACTATAACCAGGTTACGAGGCATGGTACCTATGATGGTGTTGCCGCATACTTCGGCCGGCTTTACATAAAGCAAAGACACACAATCCTATTCTGAAAGCCTAGGGAGAATAATTTTGTTCCAAAGCCGCAGGATACTCGGTTAACGGCACGGTTGTGTATACCATATTCGCATATACTGTTTGTGATGTCAAAAGCAAGTGCTTTGACTCATCATACTGGTGCACCCACAAGCCTCTCTAGACTATCTTGCTCTTCACCTTCTCATGCCTACTTCTTGCAAGATGATTTCATCGTGAAATAGACTTACCAGTACCTTGAACAAAGTTACGTCTATCCTCCGAAGACACACGATGCATTGGATGTGTTAATCACTTATTATGTGTGTGCCTATGCCTCATCTTTGATAATGTGTCAATTATCAAAGCGAACTCCATACAGTCCGTGACGCCATTAGCGTCTGGCTTCACACATTTACTTGCCCGTAACGAGGCATCCACTGGCAAAGCTTGCTCTTTTAGCCTTTGAGCCACACTACACCAGAAAGTAAAGCCTTTTTCCACAGAAAACTCGATATCATATTCCCGCTCTGCCTAGAATTTATCCGCAACAATTATCCTTAAATCCTCGGAACCAGTCTTATGCAGCATCCTTTCGGAAAAGGTACTTTTGCTAGATCCTCATTCCTTCTGTACCTATTATTCAGACTGAATTCAAACGCCAACAAGAATAATCGCTCAAGTCGTAACACAAGCTTGGAGCAATGCCTTAAGTCGCTCGCAAGTTGTATACCATCCAACGAGCTCTGAAGGTCGTCTGAACGAATATATTAGATGTTGAGGCACGTGCGTTCAACCACAGTCAGGGCGCCCTGTGGTAAGTTTGATACCGGATGGCGTTCACTAAGCAGTTTTTTATCGACGGTTATACAAGCACGGTCAATTCTGCCGGGCAATTGTGGCGCTCAGGCGAGCACAAGGTGCCCAACAGCAGTAAATTCTGCTTTGAATGGGCTTCCTTTGTTCCAGGGTCCCACACGATGTGGCATACGAAGATTGTACAGTCGCCAAACCAGATCGTCGTGCTGCCTTATTGGTGACACTAACGGGGGTCTTATAGGTCAATACATGTTGAGTCGAGGCACTGGTTCATTGGATGAAAGCACCAGCAGAAGTAACTTGACTGACCTTTGTTGGGACGCATTTGTACTGGTCAAGGCAGTGAACTAATACATATCTTACATTAAAGTGGAATTCACTATGACATATATGGCCATAATGAAAGGACTATGTAAAATTGGACACCTAATGTGTGTAGCAATTGACTGAGCTCAGGGTTGAAACTACCTCTTCGTGTGTATGCAGTCCTTCCAGGTTCGTTCTGTGAAATTGAAAAATTGACCATGAGTCCAAACTGCGATACTCAACTGGTCCCGTGGAATAGGTATAGAGTTTGGTAGAGTCCATGGGAGGTGTAGGATCAAAGCCTATCATAAGGAAATATTGTATCTTCTGCAGCCGCGCAGAAACTACAATATGGTCGTTAAGACCTTCATAACAGCAATCAATAATATGTTGTGAACCTGCCGCTTGCGGAATGTCCAGGGGCAGCCATGACTCTATAGGATGAAAGGGGAAGGATTGTGGATATGAGGGGAGATGCAGGATGCAGCTATGAGGACGAAAGAGGGACACTTGATGTGCCAGTCTGCAATAAGGTCCATAGGATTCTCATAGCAGTCTTCAACGAGTTACTCCAAAGCTACCTCTTGCGGTAGCATGCCGCGGCTAACATGACTTGGTAAGATGAAGAAACCCGCTAATAGGGCTGAGTAATTTCGAGTCTGAAGGTGAATGGCTTTGCAGTGACAGAGTTTGCAATAGGATCAATATGATCTACATAGCAGCTGTTCATACCCTACAGCATCTTCCCCCTTCTGGCATGTTTAGGTCTCTGGTATGAATTTGTGAGACGAGTGCGGAGACTGTGGAGGCAGGAACGTGTGCAAGACCGGGACTTCTAGACAAGAATGCACGTTGTGGCTGCAATACAACGCATATGATCTTCATAGCAGTAATCGATATCTTGCTGCAGAACCTGCCTTTTCTGGAAGTATGTGACAGTTGGCATGTCATTGTCGTCGCAGTAGTTTCTGTACTCATCTTACGTGGTCCAGGAATAGAAACCTCGTGGAGTTTTTGGAGATGATGGAGTACGAGATGGAGGTAGTGTAGTTGTTCCTCCAATCAGAGCTCTAGTTTTTATCGGGAAGTGATGTGCATCGGGTGTCGTGAGACGATATTATAGGCATGCCGACCTATATTTGCCAACTCTATTTCTGAAGTGCACAACAACGTTGGCGAACAGGTGTTCGGACTTGAATACTCGTTCGTACTGCAAGTTGATCCATGTAAAGATTGAGTGGAATATTCAATCCTGAAGGATGCATCAGACTGAATCATTGCCGTCTGTTCAATTACATCGTAAGTAACTAGCATACTGGCCACCTTGCAGCATAATGCATATGTGTATTGCAGCCCGGGAATTGCTGCTAATGACATGCAAACCGAAGATTGAGAGAACCGACGTGCATCTTGTTTTCTGGGGGCAAAACTCGAAACCTTTACTCTTATTCTGCGCGCAATAGTATCAAGAGTGCAGACTAAGTTCGCAATTCTTGGCCCTTTATGTCGTTATCGTGTCCTTGTCTTCGTTGCGAGCGGGATTTGTTGCCAAGAAAATCTCTCGCGCTTGAACTTGCTGTGCCTTCCGAATACATGAGGCTGATGCTTTGGGCGCGCTCTGAGAACCCCGATTGTTGAGGTAAAGCCTCGGAACGGAATACAATTGCACGTTGATTCCGCACCTGGTTGCAGCCAAATTCAACATCGAGACGATATGGTATTCGTATAGGGCTAACGATCCCCACTCGTACAAGTGGCCTCCCTTACAGAGACGTCCTGAAAGATATTCATAAGAGAGACTTGTGACTGTGCCAATGCGGTACAGTCCAGTGATCCACGATCCATCGCTCATACCATAGGAAACCAGTCGACCTTAATCACGGCATTTTCGGAAGATAATGTGCGGACTGCCACTGTTACGCCGCATTACCGCCTCAGACATGACCATGGTGTTTACGCGAAGGATTCTGTCCACGGAAACGGTTTGTGGACCGATTGTGCAAAGGGTACCTAGGAAAGGACGTTTCTGAGTTAATTATCGGCGAGGCTCTCAGGTCTCTTCCAAACAGCGGGATTCTGAATTCTATAGTCATTCATCTGCGCTGCGCTCTTGTGTGTCAATGGCGCTCATAGTTGTTGACTGTCACCTGTTCAGTTGTTGCGATGCAATGACCTCAGCGTAAAGGATCGGGGCGAAGTGATTCCGAGCATGGTCCGTATGTAGGACATTTAATATCCCCTTGAATCATGACGCGCACCGTTATAATGATGGTAAGGGCACGCCCGGTTCAGGGACTCAACGTTCCGAGATAGCGTATTGTCTTAGCGTATTGCGAGATGCTTGTACCCAGCGCAATACCAATAGTGTTGATTTGTTGCCAGCGAAGCACCGCTCTTGTGAATCGACCAAGACCACGTGCTGCAGTTTCGTCTGCCTGGCAGGGTCGGTCTGCTGGGGCATCGTATATTTTTCAAAGTCCACACGTACTGATCAGGGCTACTACTGGAAACTAGTTCCCCACTCGCAAGGCCCTTGAAGGCGTCCATGACTGAAGCCTGAGTTCAAACCTGTGCACTTAATTGCTTTGATGACCTATGGGACGAACCTACCGGGTGCGGTGCACTTCAGCCCTCAGAGATTAACACGGGTGCATGAACCTTCAAATTCGACGCATTGAGCACATTGTGTGTTCCGCGACTGTGTCTCGACAGCGCATCTTGGGTTGCTCACATGACTTGAAGGATGCTCTCCATCGTCAAATCTTTGCGCATCCCACGCCTCGGTACACGTGCATCGGCCAAGTTACCATTCTGCGACAAAGCCGCTATGCTTGCCCATATGGCCGGGTCGGCCTAGCGGGTGGAGGGTTCGTGACTGTTTCAGGCAGGGATTAACATCTCAAAAGGGAGCCGCCAAATTGCGTAAATCGCAGTAAGGCAAAGCCTAGCGTTCTACGCTTATCAAGTCTGGAGAAGATCCTCATGTCTCAGCTTTTCTCGGCGATACTTTTCAGACGCTGCATTCCAGTCGGGATGCGGAACATTTAGACACTGCAGATGTCCTTGATGCGACGTCGGAAGGTTGGGCATGAGCGGCGGTTTGATAGCGGCAGCTAGGGCAGTGCCCCGGGAACGGCGTGCGTTAGGGTTTTGTTATCTCCATCACTTCGTAGGTAGAGTTTGTTAAGGCGAACGCCCACGGTCTCTTCAGCTCGGAAGAATCTGAAGGGGCCGAGAGGCTCATGCGCGTAGAGAATGGAGTGAAACCTATTGAGTCCTTACTCAAGCGCAGGATGGCATAAAAGGGCCGTAGTTGCAATGCTTCCCAGCGCCTTGAGCCAGTTGAAGAGATGAGTACTTGGGATACCATCTCTGCAATTGTGCGCAAAACAAGTTGCGCTTGCACCGAATTCTCCAGGTTCCCGGAGTGAGCATTGTTGGTGAGAACAAGGAGTGCAGAATCGTTCTGTTGATTTCTATCTGAGCTATGGAAATTTATAGAAGAGAATCGAACTAGAGCAAATCGGGCTTAGCGGCAGATCCACCCTAACTGACGTAGAGCCGAGGTAGTTACCCAGGCACTGACAAGCATCCGTACGAGCGGGTCCATTATGCCTGGGATTGACCCCAATTGACAAAGATAGGCGCAGTAAAAGTTAGGCTAGACCGTGACGATCCTGTGCCAAATGTCAAGCCTGAAGGTTTCTGCGCATTGGGTTTGAAAATGCCAATAGTGCGACAAGACGCAATTTTTGCAATGACACATCATAAAGTATGTCCAGGTCATGGGGGACATTCAGAAATTCGTTGATTGTCTCTGTCCGACAAGGTAAGCAGCGTCCAGCTTTCCTAGGCCCACAATACAATTATCTTTGAGAAAGAATCCAGGCAGCTAGCGACAGGCATACGCATAACTCCTTTAGCAAATTTAAAGCAAATATCCTGAGGTTGCTTTTACGATGTTTGCAGCAGTCTACTTACCTCATCGGAGAGACAATCGGCCAATTGTTGCACCCCCTGATGAGATGAAAGACTTCCAATATAGCGCCGAGGAGGCGAGTAGTCCGAATAGATGCGTCTGTGCGCGTCGTTAACTACTGCAGCACGCTTGCGGGGCACACATGCCATACCATATACTTGACAGGATCCCCAGAGGGCTTCAAGTCCTCAAAAAGCAACAGCATCATGCCATTGATGTTGGGAACGAGCACATGTACCGGAATCCTCTTAGAAGTCTAGGTAATCCTTGTGCAGATCACGGCCCCTTACGGACAGGTCTAGAGAGTGAGCCGCTTAATGACAGGGATCTTCTTTGCGGGTGCTCGCCGGCTTGTGATCGACATATATAGGTACGCTTCCGCCCGCAGTGCAGTTGACAGCGTCCATTCAAGCTGCTCATGGTTTTTTTCGCCTCGAGCTATCATGTTGAAGCTGCAGAAGCCTGCAGACGGATTTTTGCAGAGTGGAGTCTGTTTGCCGATGACCAAAGTAGTTGGCATTGGCTGGTATCGATTGTGTCCACAAGAAGCTCGTATGAACTAGTAGTGAGCGTTGCCCAGAAATTGCTCGCAAATGGCCTCGTTTTTGGGTTTGAGTGCTGCTTTAGAGGATTTGTCAGTGAACATTCACCCAATGACTTCAGCGTCTCAAGGCTGTATCGTTGGCGCTGCAGATGGATAGTTTATACCGGCCATATCATGCTCGTTTGACAGTCTAGCCATCGTGAGGACTGCTCTTGATGTTCCCCACAAGTTCACCCCTGGCAAGGCGTACGACAACAGGTCAGGCCAAGCCAAGCCGGAACGGACGCTTGAGAAGCTGTACAAGCGATCCGAAAGGCAATGCCTAGCGGGCTCGGAATGAACGCATCGAAATTTCCCTTACCGAGTATGACGTCTGACGAATTGCCGCCCTCTCGAAAGCCACTTCCGCTCAGATAATGCAACGAGCTGTCAATCGAAAATAAATAGCAGGAGGGGTGTGCTGACTTGCTTCTTTTAGTACCGAAGATTACGCGATACGAGAGGGCTTACAGTACCTCAGTCATATGACTTTTTGTGCGGAAGATCTCGCATGACAGCCAATGAGTGAGATGCCCTGCAGTGGAGGAGAAAGTCCAGGGGATCGATTGGAGGTGTCCGCCATGGCAACCGGGGCTTGAGTGCCACCCGGGACATGCCCTTTACAGCCTAGGTAGTTCGGACGAGCCAGTGGATCTCTGCTGTATTGAGGCTGCGTAAGTGACCGGGGCACGGGTTTCCGGTGGAGTGCGACAAGCAGCCTCACGCAGGAACCCTGCCTTGTCTGGCGTGTGCTTCCTGGCTCCTCATGCGGGTGACGGCAATTGTGACAGGCAGCTCGAATCACGACGGTGCTGTTAGAGATGTTATATCCTCGGCGCGTACTGCTCACCTTCCAGAGTTATAATGAAGCATGTAGCAATACTGTGTGCTTCTAAAGTTCTTGCGACGGCTGGATGGATCAGATGCGACTATACGCGAGTGTACGCGAACTGCCCAACGTTTAATGATTGAAGGTGCAAGCGCAAAGGAACGAAGCCGGGGAGAACTCGATGGTTTCCCTTGTGAGCACGGACTAAAATGGACGAATCATAGCAGCTGGCTGTCAAGCCAAGACATCATCGAAGTTGGTTACGACGCCGCAGGGCCCCGCCAACGCTCCCTGGCTGCCCATCCCTGTCGCGCCCTGACAGAATGCGGCATGCACAGCGTGCCCGTACGTCGAGCCCTGAAGCTTTTCAAGCTTGTCCCCAAGTTGCCAGCTTGGTGCAGGTCGCGGGATTCGCCACTGATGAGCAATAATAGTGCGGTGGCCCTGCGTACATCATGACTGATCTTTCATAACCTGATCTACTCGTCTTTGCGTATGTGTTACTACTTGTGCGTACGCAGTTGTTGTTTGTGTTGTTGATTTTCATCACGATCGCTCCTTCCCTGGTTTGCCTGAGCGCTTTACTAACAACAGACGACCGTTGTGAGGGACCCCACGCCTCATCGCTCCCTATCAGCGACTCGACTGCAGGCCCGACCCTTGCAGATAGTCCACAGTTCTTTCCTCACGATACCGGCACTAGAAGGCGTGTCACTGCTGGAGTGCTGCATATCGAGCACCTGCCCCTTCTTATCACCACTCACTATCGTATCTCGGCTTCATCGACGAAAGGAAGATCGTATCTGAGACATCACCTGCTCATTATCCGCGCCGCTCTATTCCAGGTTTTCTCGGCGCATTGAATGCAGCTGGCTGTTTACGGCTCACATAAACACTTGGTGTTCAATCCGCTTTCCCATTAAGGTAATCATTTTTCTTCACTGCTTTATGCAACATTTCAGCTATTGATTGGTACTCGAGTGCTGTCACCATCATCGAGTCATCACCGTTTGTTCGATTGGGTGCGCCGCCTCGTGCTTCCACTTACATTCACCACATTACCTCAAGCCCAATTGGGCGGCGCCGATCCTCACACGCCGTCTCGATCACAATAATAACATAGTGACAGCACGCGAGCAACATCAACATTGAACATCGCCCAAACAATTGGATTTCTCCTCCATACAGTACCAAGCCTGAGTCGTGCCATTGCGATTAGAGGCATTCAGTACCACGGTTCGGCGGATATTAAATCTCCAGACTCAATGCTGCGACGCATCGAAGCTGGGGCGCCCAATTAGCGACTTCCGTTCCGGACCGCCATCGCACACTGTTTGTTGCAAACCGCCTCAAGGATGAGTGACCACACGATGGATTTGGAGGAGGTGGAAAGGTATTCGAGTGACATGGTTGCGCCTCTGAAAATCTCCAAATCGCCTAGGAAGTCGGGTGCCACCAGTATCGTAGACCAACCATCGTCACAAGCTCTCTCAACCCGGACGCAATCACAGTCACACATATCGCCCCCGTTGACGCCGACAACGGCAAATGACTCTATGACACAGCAAATTCCTGCGCAGCCAGTCTTTCACCACTACTTACGCGCCTTCTACCACTACATTCCAGCTTCCACAATATCTTCTTCAACAGATGAATCGTCAATAACAGTAGCGATCAATCAGGGAGACGTCATCCTAGTACATTCGGTACACCCCAATGGGTGGGCCGATGGTACTTTACTTGGATCTGGAGCTCGTGGCTGGCTGCCCACAAACTACTGCGAGCCCTACGACCACCCTACAATCCGCAACCTACTCAATGCGTTGACACACTTGTGGGACCTTGTTCGTGATGGTGAGAGTGGAAATCTGTCTGCATTCGCCAAGCAAGACTACGTCAGGGGAATGATTGCTGGTATCCGTTTTTTCTTGGTAAGACTCAACCAGCTCGATGATGTCTACGTAGACAATCTCTTACGTGAAACAGGAAAGGACTGACTGTCTTTCGAGAGACTCGCATCTGATTCTGGCGCACGTTGGTCTACGGCGCATGCGAAAAGGGCTTCTAGGTGACCTGTCGACGCTTGTCAAGACAGCCAAAAAGCTGCAGGAAACGCTGCAATCCAGTGAGGATGCAGTGTCGGTGTTCGAGCAGTTGGATGAGCTCGTGCTAAGGTCTTTCAAGCTTGTCACACGCGCGGTCCGATTCCTTGATATTTGGGCAGCAGATGCTGTATCATTGTCATTTGAGCTGAACGACAGGAGCACTCATCGACCATTGACACCGCCTGCTGAATCTGCTGACACGGTCGTGCAACCGTCGCTGGCACCCACTCGAACGGAGGACAATAGTGTCCTGACAAATGGATGCGAGTCTCCAGTTACACAAACACACGACAACCCGGACACCACGACGGCTCAGCCGCCGCGCAACCTAAATTGTCTCTCTGTTGCATTTTCCATACCTTCCGAAGCAGACTCGACCCAGTCACCGTTACTGCCCACTCAGTCCCAGAACAAAAACAAGAGACTTTCCGTTACCCACCGACTGTCGTACACAGGAGCATCGCCAGGGGCTCATAAGGAGAACCTGATCTCGGAACAGCTTAACTCTGCTCAAGACTCGTTCCTTGGATTCATTGGGTCCTTTATTGGGTTGCATCTACAGTCCAGGTCTTCGAGTGAGCTTGCCCAGATTACCCAGCAATCAGTCGTTGCGTGTCGCCATCTCCTTACCATTGTTGAAGAAGTATGGGAACGCGACTCGAGAAGGTCCAAAGCTCTGGAAGAAACGCGGGACACCATGTACTTGCGCCTTATGGAGCTAGTGCAAGCTACGAAAGACATGTTCAGTGCCTCTGATGCCGACATGGATGAGGCAGTTTTCACGCCATGCTCTGGAAAACAGCTGGTTGCTGCTGCTACCAGCTGTGTCCGATCTGCTGGCGACTGTGTCTTTAAAACCCGTCTGGTCATTGAGAAGATTGGTGACTTCGAGATTGAAGCAGCGGGCCTAGGGTTGTCACCGTCGTTGTTCGAACACACTAAACCTATTGAACCTCAGGAGGACTCCGACGCTACACAAAAGGTTCTGGGGCCTACAATGGAGATCGATAAGCCACTACCCGCACCGCCAGCCGAGGAGCAACAGACATCACCGCTTCCCGTATCATCTGAGTCAAAATCACTGCCAGACATACCCGAGCAATCACCCCCCGATTTCAAGAACTTAGAGCTGCCACCTACTGTATTTACTGCAGTTGCAGATAGCACAGGAAGTCCGACAGCACTCTCTTTCAACTCGTCGTTGCAGCCTCTTAATGAGGACCATGTTATCACATCAACTGAGTTAACAACACATGAGCTTACCGGCAGTCCCATAGCCGTTGCACAGCCACCGACTATTAAAGCAGCTCGGAGTGATAGCGTCAATGCTTCAGTGGCAGACTCGAGCAGTACGTTCCACTTCAGCATTGGTAATGGAAGCGTTATTTCGCATACATCTACGCGAGCTACCACTCCGGACCATATGCCCTCCAAGAAACAGAGCTTCCAGAACTTGATCAGTAGCTTTGGAAGCTCCTCTGAGCTCCGCTTGTTGGAAAGCGAAGATGTTACTGCTGGCGAAGAACACTTATTAGAAACTACCTACATTCATGAACTTGTGTACAACAAAGAAGGTCAGATTTCTGGCGGCTCCCTTCCCGCACTTGTGGAGCAGCTCACTACACACGAATCCACGCCCGATGCCGTGTTTGTTGCTACCTTCTACCTTACATTCCGTCTCTTCACGACACCCATAGAACTAGCGCAAAGCCTGATCGACCGCTTCGATTACGTTGGCGATGGGAAGGCAGTTGGTGTCCCTGTGCGCCTGAGAGTCTACAATGTCTTTAAGGGTTGGCTGGAGAGCCATTGGTCTGCAGACAGTGACTCAGTCGCCTTGGGCTTAATACTGTCTTTCGCGACGGGAAAGCTTCGAGCGTCTTTGCCGGAAGCAGGCAGGCGTCTTGCGGAGCTCACCTCCAAGGTCACTGAGGTTCGGGCTGGCGCTCTCGTGCCCAGACTTGTCTCTTCCATTGGCAAGACTGGTATTTCAAACACAGTCTTCTCCTCCAACGATAGCAATGCGCCATCACCAATCATCACCAAGAGTCAACTGAATGCTCTCAGATCAAGCAAAGAGGGACGTACGCAGTGCACTATTCTGGACTTTGATCCTATGGAACTGGCTAGGCAGTTTACGATTATCGAGTCCAAACTCTTCTGCGCCATTCAACCAGAAGAGCTTCTGGCTTTAGAGTGGACGAAGAAAAGTGACTCGAAAGCCATCAACGTCAAGGCGATGTCGAAATTATCGACCGACCTGGCCAACTTGGTTGCAGACACAATTCTTCATTTAGAGGACGCAAAGAAGCGAGCTGTCATGATTAAGCACTGGGTTAAAATTGCTACCAAGTGTCTAGAGTTGAACAATTATGACTCGCTGATGGCTATCATCTGTTCTCTTAATTCGTCTATGGTCATGCGCCTCAAGAAGACTTGGGAACTTGTATCTGCAAAGACCAAGGTTCGCTTGGACGAGCTGAAGGCGATCACTGATGTTGGGCGCAACTATGCTGTCCTTCGCCAGCGACTACAAAACCATATCGCACCTTGCATTCCCTTCGTTGGCATTTACCTAACCGATTTAACGTTCATTGACGTCGGCAATGGCACTACCCGTCAACTTCCCGGCGAGTCAGGATCCGACAGCATGTCTGTGATCAACTTCGACAAGCACATGAAGACAGCCAAGATTATTGGTCAGCTGCAATCATTCCAAGTTCCTTACCGCCTGGCCGCCATTCCTGAGATGCAAGATTGGATGGATAGGCAGATTCAAAGAGTGCGCTCGAGCGACCAAGCTAATGTACAGAGCTACTATCGCCGCTCTCTTCTGCTTGAGCCACGAGAGCTCCATCATTCTATTAGAGGGTCTCCGTCTGTGGATAACAGTGCTCAGAGTACGCTCACAGCTGAGAGTCGCACCACCTCAAGGGACAAATTTGAGTTCCTGAACTTCAATTTCTCTACAAACAGCCTGATGAAGGGCTCATAGACTTGTTTCAAGGCGCACCAAGGCGCATCCTCACACTTTTTTTTTTTTGGATACCCAGACATACCGACTACGTCAATGCGGCAGCCCATCGCTAGTAAAAGCGCTCAGCTGCCTGTCCATCAGTGTCAGTTTCCTTTTATGTTGTGGATATTCACGATACCATGTTTCATCTTTCATATGCTTTGCTGTTCTATACCACTGTTTTTCGGGAGACCTTGTCAATACTGGGATGGAGTTCAAAAGGAAACGCCAACATGGCAGCCACATTTTAGCTGGCACAGACGTTCAAAAGCAACGATTGAAAGGTGGCAGCCCCAAGCAGTTTTGTGTAATCAAAGTATCCATGTGCATATAACATGACGGGCATCTGCCGACAAATGAACAATCATCAAGACAATTTTATCTTTCAAGTCTATAAGAAAGGTCTGCCGTGATGTCATGGGCTGAGTGTTCAAAGTGGAGCCTATCGCGACATTCTGCGACCAGCCGGAATAAACCCCACCATGCCCCTCCACGCTCTTGCAAAGCTCCAACACCCAGATACTCAATTTACCTTTATTCACGCAGTGTCAGACTACATTATGCCGCAAGAACTCCTTATCGATGTCCGTTCACCCCTCGAGTTCTCCACTGGCCCTCTCGTCTCAGACATTGCGCCCACAGTCAACATAGAGTACACGCTTATCGATCAACTCGCCGAGATCTACGCGCAGCAAGACATTGCAGTATCGAAAAATGATAGCATCACATTGTACTGCCGCAGCGGTAGGAGAAGTGATATCGCAATGCGTAGGTTAAAGGAACTGGGGTATACAAATGTGAGAGATATTGGCGGGTTCGAGGATGCAAAACGGGTGCTCGATCGGGAGACTGTTGCGCGGCAACTCGATCAATTGGTGGGCTCCGAGGAGAAAGTTATGGATGAGAAGAAAAATGATGGGAAAGAGAGCGCGAGGCAGAAATCGTTGGATAAGCTGCTGGTTGGGTTGAAGGAGTGTGATGAGTAGGAAATATGGCACGGGAGATCATTGGCAAAAACGGGGTACGCAGCAAACAAGATGCAGGTCGTTCTTTATGTTGAAGGCATGAAACGAATGGTTAAGAGAAGAGATCCCAGACGCAAAGCTGACTGAGCAGGCTGTCGTCTATGCAATTATCATGTATCATATCAGGTAGGTATAATTGCACAAAACGGTCAAAGAGATAAAGTAAAACGGGTGAGAGGGGGGAGGGGGGTTTTGGATACCAAACGCTTGCATTTGGGTATAATATACAGGTGAATACTAGATTGCTTAACGAGTGTGTAAAGTTGGTCCTCAGAAGTACTCCTCCGCTATGCTCTCCGCTAACCACTGCTCAGCCGAACCGATCCGCCTACTACTTAATTGTGGTGAGGAGCGTTTTGTTGCTTCTGAGTCTGATGCTGTTGCTGCTGCTGTTGCTGCTGCTGCTGCTGCTGCTGCTGCTGCTGTTGTTGTTGTTGTTGTTGCTGCTGCTGCTGCTGCTGCTGCTGCTGCTGCTGCTGCTGCTGGCCCTGCTCATTGTTCTGACCCTGGCCTTTGCCCCCCTGGGGAGCCTTGGAGGGCACAGCAGAGGGAGAGATGGAGGCAGTGACGCTAGAGACGATGGATGAGGCCGCAGCGGAAGAAGAAACGACAGCAGATGAGGTGGAGACAACAGTGAGTAAGGTGGAGCCAACAGCGAGGTCAGTAGCACCAGAAGGAATAGCACCAGAAGGAACAGCGCCAGTAGGAATGCCTGAAGGAGCACCACCAGTGCCGTTGGTGCCAGGAGGAGAACCACCACCGCCCATACCGGAGTTCTCGTTGGCAACACCGCCTTCAGCGTACAGGTTTGCAGCAGGAGTAACTTCGTAGCTTGCGCTTGAGTCCATGCCGAAAGCCAACCAACCGAAAATGCCGTCAGAGACATCGTCGCCAAGGAGAACGTACTCGATCATGGGATCAACATCACTTGCCTCCTCGCTCAAGATCGAGTCGTCAGAGTTGTTGGTGATCTGCTGGGTGTTGCTGGCGTACGGCTCCACAGCATCAACAGCCTCAATCAGATCCTGATCAAAGAACATCTGCCCAACGTGCGTGACGGAGGCACCAGTCAGTGTGTTGTTGTCATTGACAGTAGCATCAAGAGTATGTGTCATGACATGGATATGCGTAGCACGTGAGGTATAATGACCGGGAAACAGGGTATCGAACTGCACGACACCGCTCTCATCAGCCTGGGAGATACCACGCAAGAAAGTTTTGTCCAGGTTTGTCTCATCGCTGCTGTCGCCGTTGCCGCTAGCGACGACACCGGAGTAGACACCAGTGGAGTTGCAATGCCACAGCTCGAGGTACACTGAAGGAACAGGCTCGCAAGTATTGACGTCAATGACTTGGATATCGAGGTGCAGGGGCACGCCTTCCTGGTCCTCGGTGATATCCTGGCGAATCAGTTCGCCCTGAACCCAGTAGGGGCCTTGGGTGACCTCGGGGGTGAGTATGCAGGAATTGTTGCCAGCGAAGAGGATGGAGGGGTCAGTGTCAGCGGTGATGCCAGTAAGATTGGAGGCGTGGGAGGTGGCCAGGACAGTGTCCAGATCACGGGCACGGAGATAGTTCTTCTCTGTTGTCATCGCCGTTAGTCGGGTCTCAAGGTGGCCTTGAGGCGCTAAACATACTTTGGTCAATGGCACGCTTGCTGCGCATCTTTTTGACCTCCGCATTGCGGCGGTGAGCCATAGCAAGATCATTGCCGCGAGCCTTCAGTGTGTCGGCGCAGTGAGCAAGTGAGCGCTTGTGAGTGCTCAAGTACGCACTGCGCTGAGCGATCTCACGAGCGTGCTCTTCTGGGCTATCGCCTGGGTGAGCAGCAGACTGCTGTACGAGGAGAGCAGCTCCTGCCAAAGCAGAAAGGAACTTCATATTGAAAGATGGACTGAGAAAAAGAAGTAAATGTGTTGTTGTAAGGAAGTGAATGAGTTGCTGATGATGGCTCTTTGGGTCCCGAAAGCCTGAGTCCTTATATCAAAGCAGGTGGAAGTTCATTCCGCTCCAGGAGTAGTGGAATTGTTGTGCTCAAAGCCTCGCTCAGGCCGAGTCGTCACCAAGCATACGCAAGGCACCGTATTGAGGATCGGCGCACAGCTCAGCAAAGGAATGCTTGGCGGAGACATGATATGAGGTCCTCAATCCTTGGAAGTTCTAGGTTCGATGGCAATGTACAGATTTTACTGCAGTCAAAACTCTACCACTGAGATTTCATTCGACTTCATGCTGTTGATTTACCCTCTTCCTCAAACTCTGTTGGCTTTACGCAGTTTTGTCCTGGATACACTGCGGGCTCATCGCATTCAGGCACGAAAAGTGACTGCGACTGTGCGCCCCTGTTTCTTCCCCATCCTAGTTTCGTTTCAAACATCGTACCCATCTCTGCACACGTAAGCTGCTGCGCACCAATGTGTGTCTTTGCAATACAAAGCAGGCGCTAACACTCCGCCCCAGCCCTTCGAACAGACCCATCGTGACATGGGGAGTTGGTGTTGTGACGCGTCCGGCGCGACCCAGCTTGATGCGTACGTACCATTTTCTTGGCAGTCTAACCATATAAAGCATGGTGAGTGAAGGGACTTTTGAGCTTCAACAACCTTAAATATTCCGCAAGACTGGCCGGCCAATGAATTTGCCCGGAATTGCGCAGGTCTGGTGTTGACGGTAGCTATAGAACGTGGCTATAGGGTGGAGTGGAGTAGCTTGGCGGAAGTGCTTGACTTTAGGTGAAGCATACTTGCGTGCAGGACGTGTCGTGTTACGACTCTTCATTTGTGGTTCGCCTGACGACCATCATCTTCTATGGCGGACAACATTACCGATGTTGTAGGCGTTGAGCCGTTGCCACACTCGATCTGTGCTCAGACCGCATTAATTCCAGGAAGAGGTGGTGATAAGATCGCATGGTGGGTAGGAGGAGTACACAAGCGTCGACTAATTGGAAGCTGCGCATTATTAGCGGCGATGACCTGGTTCAGTACATCTTTGATAGCTTGTCGTCCCCTTCGCACTAATATACAAAACCGCTATCGTTACTCACTTGTCGACCGTTATACTATTCGACCATCATAGAAGTTTACGCGCGCGTGCGAACCGAGAAACAATCGCGAAGCCTGAATGAACGATCACTATCTGAGATTTTGTCTGGGTGTTATTAGCGAACGGTTGGCTGCGTAGGGAAAGGCTGCTGATCTATCAGCAATATTCAAGCATAATTTAGGCACGCATACTTCTGATCAAGGAAGCCCTACATTATCTTACTGCAACTGTAGAGAACTACCTTCTGCCGCACGAGATTGCAAAACAGCTTGAGTCTGGATATATATCCAGCTTGTATTGCCGTTTGTGTTGTTGATTCGAGCGTTTAGTTCTGATCCATAACACTATGAGTACGTTATGAATATACGATGTTCCGGTTGTTGTCCAGACGTTTCGATCAACAATTTTTACTCAGGCCAGCACCGCAAGAGGAAAGCGATACATTTTGTTTATAATTCCAGAGAGTGTGGGAAGTGGAAGCTGTAATCGGGGGGTAATTATTCTCCCGGAGCTACCACGTGTCGCAAGCTTACAACAGGGGGCCTGCGTGCACATGAGAATTGCAACAGCGCGTTCGTCCTACAATGGGAACTATTTGTTGACTCGGAGTTCCTATTTTGGCCCACAACTGGTTCCCGTTCTTGTGCTACTCGATACCCAGCCACTTGTTGCAGTACTACCATACTGAGCAAATTAGAGAAGCCCTCCAAACAGAGCCTTGACAGCTAATGGAAACCCACCATATGGATGATCCAGCCTCGTGGCTATGATCTAAGAATGGGAAAATCCATGTTTCATGCTGTGATCCCCTATTGCATGGAATGCTCCTGCAGATACGGCTCATCGTTGCGAGGCACATTGCAGATGCAGCCAGTAATGAAAAACTGAGAAAGAGCCTAGAGAACTCAACTTTGGGCAGCCTTATACTTAGTATTGCATATACTCCGTATTCAGGTCATGGTGAATTTCAATCTTCGAGTAAGCACCCCCATCATTACTGTTACAATTGAGCGCGGAACGCCTGCCTGGGAAGGTGGATTGAGGCCCTACAAATCTTGAGTTGATAAAAATAACGGACTCGTGGGTTCTGGTAAATCGTAGCGCCCATGTAACATTCATCGAATCAGTACGTTTAATAGTGACACACGTGCTCATGACATCCTCATCGCGAGCATTAACATGATCTGTCTTGGCGTTAACTCTCTCGGTTACTATAAACGGCGCATTAAGTAGGAGCGGGATGATAGCAGTACGCTCCACTCGAAGTCGAGGACACGTCCTTGCAAACCCAAAACCTCATTCCATGCTGGAGAAGCCAGGAAGTGTGGGTGTGCATCTAGACTTGGCCAAACGCCAAAAATATCAAGGAGGCTTGAATCTTGGATGCAGCTGAATAGACATGTGTTAGTTGGCAATCTGCCTTGAATCAGTGATAGGTTCTCGAGCAACGCGGGATCTTCAACGGTCAGCCCCTTCAGACATAGCTGGTTTATCTAACAACTAGTATAGTTGAGGCTCCCTGCAATCGCAACTCTCTCGTAATGTGTCTCGATATAGTGCTGGTGATGCATCACTCGTGCAAGGTGGAGGGGTCGTGAATGTTACTATTGGAAACGTGGGGCGCTCTTTCACCCGGCAGGGGTTAGCGGCTTGGCAACACAGTAACTTTTGGATTCATCCACCTACGATAACGTTGCATCACGATATCAACCATGACAAAGAACAAACACTTTTCAGCTCTGGGTTTCACAAGTTGACTCTTGTCGCCTAAAGGTCCTGGCTCAAGATCACTGGATACGCACCGCTACGCCTTTCACGAGACGTTCGATCGCTATCGTTTACCAAATTGGCGCACATTATACTGCTTGGCGAGGCTTATCCCCACCTAGTTCTACAAAAATAGTCCGCCAAACAGATGCAAGCCAGTAGGATATTCTGAGAATGATTCTTTTTGTATCACCCTCAATACGCCGTCGCGCAGACTTGACGAGGTTCTAGGAGTAAAGCTGTTGCGACCATAATCACTTGTTCGCAAAAGCAGCCTAAACAGATCGCAAGGCACCTCTGAACCGTATGGGTTGACTTATTGAAGCCGCACAGCCTTCAAGCCACTGACTGTTGGCCGCTGACCGGTGAGCTGTCCCTGCTGGGTACTAGTCGGAGCTTGACCAACCCAAGTTCATTCCTAAAGTCGCCTCTTACAAGCTTAACGAACTGTTATGTCATTCGCCGGAGCTTTTGGGCTTTACCGCGTAGGGCTGTGAGTCAGGCGTCTCCAGCACCCGCATCTAGCGTCCCCTGACCCGCGGGGTTTCGTTCCACGCCCCCGGTCTAAGCCCCCAAATTTGACGGTCCGTTTGAAGTGAGTGACTGCGTTTTGCTGCCAGGAGTGGTATATATCGCCCCAGGAGAAGATCGCTCGCGTCTCGCATGCTGAATCCTTCCCATGTAAGCATCGTGATGCCTTCGCGACGTGACAGCATGCAAGACTCTTCAAGTACTTCAAGTGACTCTCCAACTGCCTCGGACTACAGGCCAGACAGCAGACCATCGCAGCCTCGTAAGCCCATACCCAGAAAAGGCCACACTAAGTCACGTCGAGGATGCTTCAATTGTAAGAGAAGAAGGATCAAATGCAATGAGAGACACCCGGAATGCAATCATTGCATCAAAGCAGGACTACAGTGTGACTATCCTGTCAACATCATACAGCTTGCGCAAAGATCAACAAGTTCCCCACATCTCCAAGAGACAGTGAACTTACGTTCGACACCTGGCACATTTGTGAGTAATCATCGGGCACGTGGTCAGTTATAGCAGTGTCTGACAATGTTAGACCATGGCCGACATGCGCCTATTCCACCACTTTCTCATTACTGCATATCCACACCTACCTGTTGGTGCCGACAAGATCTGGATTACAGTAATTCCGAGTTTCGCCCATAATGTACGTCGTCCTTCTTAACAATCGCATGAAATGAACCAGAGATGGTGCTGAATACGCCAACGGCTGGTCTCAGTCTCCTCAAACTTCTGCTGACTGGTGCAGTATGAGTACCTCATACACTCAATCCTAGCATTGGCTGCTTCGCATTTGGATGCTGTGTCAAATACAGGCACTGCCGAGCAAGCCATACAACATCGTATCCTTGCTGTCAAATCACTTAACGAAGCATTGTCAGTGCCACCGAAATCGAGATGCGAGCAGGACGCGAGAATGGCAGCAGCATTGGCTCTTACCTTCCAATCGAGCCACCTCCAAGATGGACTGGCAGAGTTTTTGACTATGGTTCGAGGATGCAATCTGATTGCTACTGGCGAAGAATCATTAGGCCCAGACTCGGCTTTTAGTGTAAGTTCACCATCTTCAATCACTACGGTCAGCTAATCCTCGCCGCCGACGGCTCCAAGCACATGAAACTGACGCTAACAGGCTTTTGGTGAAGACGGCCACCTCCAACAAATGAAGACCCGGATCGGCAATTCTCTACAGTACAACTGTGTGAACCATGAAGATCTCGATCTTGCTGCTATCTCACTTCGCTCAATCGAGTACCTCAACATGTCTGAATGTGAGAAGACGTACTGGAATACACTATACAACACCGTACAGAACGCTTACGACCGACCCATTGAAGCATATACCTCATTCGTTACACTATACAACATACCATCCCGCTGGTCACATGATGAGTTTCAAGTGTTCATCGACCCAAACAACAGTATTGCACAGATACTTCAGGCACACTTCATTGCCATTCAAGCTATTCTTACACCCATTCTTTACCTCGAACGGGTCGGCTTCGAAGGTGTCAATGCTCCAACGGCAGTGATGAGTTGGATCGAGGGGATATACATGAACGTGCCGTATCATTTGCGGCATCATATTGATTGGCCGAGACAAGTATCGCAGTATTCTTTTACAAGGTTTCTGGGGCAGAGAAACACGAATTATTTTGATGAACAGACCGAAGACATGGGTTTGCTGAGCCAATAGAATTATATTTGAGAGGCGAAAGAAGTACGTCTTTCGGCGTTGATGGATATGAGGACGGTGTACCATATGATACCCACGGCAGTCCGGTTGCGGGCTAGCCCTTGCGTTCGCTCCAAAATTTTGAAATGGGTCACAAGAGTTAACGTTAGTGTTAAGACGTCATTATTTTACAAGTGTTATTACAACCTAGGTGCTAGGAGTCAAACCTTCGGTAATCAACATGTTTTCTTTAGTTGTTACAGGAGCAAATGGCAGACTACAGCATCAAAAAAGAAGCACTATCTATCAGCTTTCAAGTGCCGGAAACACACCACCAGCTTCGTTCAAAGGAACAAAGTTCGCAGTAGTCTAAGATGGGTCATTGCTTAAATAGTCATTACTAGCAGTCCTTCTGATTATGACCCTATTTCTGCCATCAGCATTCGACACAAAATCAACACAAATGATAAAATCGCAGATTTTGATAAGTTCAATGAATCGTGTGGGACAAAAGTCGGACCTCTAGGCAAGCTTCTGTGTTGCATTGTGCCACTGTCAAAACGTCAAACAGGTTTTTACACGGCGCCTCAGCCATATGGATGAGACCAAAAGGTAGCTTTTCGTCACCAATGGGCCTTTTGTAAGCCAAATCTCCTACCAAGTCTTCTTAGCTTGTTTTCAAGTCTTCATCCAACTGCCCATGCATGATCCAACAGCGAGGTCATCATCACACCTCACTTTTGAGCAACCGGATGATGTCCACCATCCAGAAGCCCATAAACCTCACACTCCAAACCCTTTTCAGTGCTTCACAATATCTGGTATCATAATGATGATTCTGTGTACCAACCATGGCTTCCTGATCACCATTTTCTTCCGTCAATTACGCAACACTAGTACGTTTTAGCGACATCTCGAACCAGAGTACGACTAAGACGCCTCAGAGACACAAGCCTCGACCAGTGGACGTTTGATTGATTTCCAGAGTCTCTTTCCGAACATTAATGCATCATCGAATACAATCGAAACCGACCGACTCGACACTTATTGCTAACACAAGCACTGCTCTCACAAGTGATGTTGATGCCTGCGAGTTCTGTTGCCGTGCAAGGAAGATGAAAGGTGGCAAACCGAGTTCTGTCTTGCAAAGCTGCCCGCTTGGTCACCACGTTGAAGAAACTCTTACACTGTGCTTTCGTCAACGCGCAAGTTGTCGTGGTTAACGAACGAAATCACCAGGACCCCGCAGAAGCAGATGAGAACGGCCAACAGGGCCAATGTATTTCTGGGGACCAAATCTGGGGACCAAAGTTACAGATGATGGGTAGCGGCTAAGCTTCATATTCTCCAAGAGTCGGATCGCGGAACCGTCATCACAAGATGGAATACAACGGGGGTGTAAATGCATCACGACAATAGTGAAGTTAATAATGATACTAGGATTTGTTATTTGATGATACAAAAGATGTCATTCGCGTATGTAGCAGCGTCGGCCAACTCTTCGTCAAGAGAGTTCTAGACGGACTGTGTGAAACAATATCAAAACAGAGCCTCCCATAGTACGGGGAGTCGAATTCTAATTCCGATTCAAACGCCATTCTCCTGCGCATCAGCGCATCCAGTAATGCAATTCTTTTGTCCCTAACGCCTGTCGAAAAGCAGGTAATCCATTTTGATGTGGAGTAGGGTATGCCGTGGTCCGTTAAACGCCGTGTGACGATGATGAGGAAGGAAAGATAGTCTATACCAGCGGCTCCGGCACAGCCAGACACATAACTGGTGTAGCTGGGGGTGAAAGAGGTGGGATCTCGACGGCCTTGATGACTTCATCTTGGTGCTCCTCCTCGAATTCCAGTCCAGAACCTCCCTCGATTTTCGTGGCAGCCCAGTTCTCTTGCCGAGCCATCCACATGACGAGGTTGAGGTTAAAGTTCTCGAAGAACACTTCGTCGAGGAAACGCGCTTTCTTACCGGCGTATGTGTGGTACTCATCGCGAATGGTCTCCATGTCGAATCCACAGATCCGTCGAAAGCACGCAACGGTGCAGCCCGTGCGGTGCTTGCCTTTATTGCAGTGGATCATGATGGGGTGGTTGGTACGGTCCATAATCAGACGTAGAGCACGCTGCATTTCGCAGGAATCAACGCGCACTTCACCCTTATTTGCGCGTATATGTACTCGAAAGTGTTGGATGCCAGTCTCGTCCATAAATGATTGGTACTCAGGGGCAATGGGCTCAGGTACCAGTGTCAGGATGCTCTTAATTTTAAGATCCTTGATGAATTCGTAATTGGCCGGCTCAGGATAGCTGCAGCGATAGATGCTTCCTGGGATGACGGCACCATAGTTCAGAGGTGGAATGCGCATGTGGAGGCGATCCGGCACCGATGATCGGACGGATGAAGGACTGAGGCTGCCGGTTTCAGTTGTTGATGTGGCCGAGCTATCAACATTGTCATGCGGAAGATCTTCGTGGTGCACAGAAGCTGCATGCTTGTGCAGTTTCTCGCTTACAGCAACATTGAGAGCCTCGAGGTACTGCTTGACCTTTTCCATCATAGTGAATTGAGCATGGTAGCCCTCTCCAGCAGCACCACAAGTGCTACCGTTTGGAGTAGCCATTAAAGATGCGTAGCGGTATACAGAGGTTGAAGTATGTCGTGACTGACACGCAGAGCAGGCGCACATGAACTTTGGGACCGCGCTTGACGGTTGTGGGAGCGTTTTGATGTCGAAGTAGAGTGGTCGCGTGTGTTCAGTTGCGGTCCCAAGAAGGGAAACTGGTCGTGTGCAGAGGTATCGGGCAGAGGCCGACAGAAGGGCTGGTATACAATTAGAAAAGCCTCATTATCTTCGTGCACAGCGAAGATGCGTGTTCTCTTGTATTTTGGGGGCTTCTTGCTGCCAAACGTGATGCTCACTCATGATTCTGCCACCATGGTAGACGCGTACCTGACGTGAACAACGGCGGAGCACCACGGAAAGCAACAAGAGGACAAGAATGCGTGAAAGAAGGTGAGTTCTGCACTTACTCTGCGGTCAGCTCGAAGTTAAAGCAGACATTGTATTTGCTTCTTGCGAGAGGGCGAAGAGGCGAGGTTCATGGTGCTGGACTGGAAATGGTAGTAGGTGGTGTGTTCGCCTTCAAACCCCAGACGCGTGCGTGTCCGTGTGCGGGCGCGTGAAGTGGTAGCGAGCAGTCGACGAGCCGCGGGGAAGGACGTTTGATGATTTATGAACGTGGTGAAATGGTGTTGTGGGATGTCGGTGGTCGGGCGGGTTGTGGTTCCAGGGTTGTCTCCTTCACTAGTAGTTCCACAGATTCATCCACTTATGCGTGAGGCCCGCGCTTGCCTGGAAGATGACTCGCCAAGGCGAATACGTGCGTCACTACCCGCCCGTTAAATCCGATCCTTTGTGCAGGAACATGTCGAAATTGTGAACATGTGTGGTCCCCTTTTCAGTAACATGCATCATTTGTACAATGAGGCTCTTGTGGCCCAGGAGGCAATACAGCACGTGCACATCATTGCACAGCAACATAACGCATTCAATTTGCAAACAAGATATCGCCAAGTGGCTCGCGTCGAATATCTTATATTGATCACCCCGCTGTGGCATGACATGCGGAGGGAGCCGGTCTCAACATCGTCTCGGTACCGAGTCTCAGCAACAGTAAGCCACCGAAAATTCTTGCACGTTGCAGCGCTGAGCGTTCCGCTTTCTTTAACTCGCTTGAATCACACTGACACATACATGTACACGCGGGAAGTATTTCTCGTACATCCGCATCGGCTGCAGCCTCGTGTGTGTGAATTCTGGGAAGCGAAGATCTAGGCAGTGGGTACTTCTCGTAACAGCCTCATTGAGGCGTCGCCAGTACAGAGCGTCAATAGCCTGTGCATATGTTGTCTTGTCTACCAACCATTCCATAGATGGTCTTCAAGACTATGAAGACTGGAAAACAGATACAACAACGGCTTGGTTCACACGATCTTCAACTGTCAGCCAATACCGCTTTCACATGAAACAATACATGATCGAAGCCTAACCCCAATTCGTACTAACGCTGCCTTCCCCAGAGTCCCGTGCTCTATCACAACAACTTGGCTATCATACCTCGGTCACTCCACACGAACTAACAATTCCTATAAACGCTATCAGGCCCTCCGACGCTGTCAAACTCCAGTATAACCAGCAGCAATGGATGCATCACACTCCTCGTCTATGTCTCGATCACGTCGATCCTACCCGAACCTCCACAACCTCTCTCTAGCACCCCTCAGCTCCCAATACCCACTTGATGCATCCAGTCCACCAACACCAGACGATCAACTGAGCGCCGCGCATACACCGCGCACTTCCTATATCGCACAAAAGTCAGCGCCGACTACTCCAGGCATCCTTAGCTTGAGTCAAAGCAGAAGCACGTCACGCAATGGCCGCCAATCGAAAGCCTACGCATATGACAGCTACTTCATGTCAGAAAGGGGCGATGTAAGAGACGCAGGTGACATACCAAAAGCAAAAAGCACAAACACTCTCCATCCTGGCGTATCCTTCGCAGAACCAGCCGGACAATTGGAGCACAAGCGACACCATACTCGCAAACATACCGCCCCGCTCCCCCTTCGTATGCCGCTCCACCGCCACCACACAAGCGAAAGCAATAATGACTGGCTACATCGCGCTGGCCTGACGATTGCCAGTGAGACAAGAGATGCGCGCGGACAGGGCTGGCTAGTAAGGAGAGAGAGCTCTACTTCACTTGTCAGCCCTGTTGTAGATCCCTCAGAGCAGCACGAAAGAGACCCCAGGCATATTGCGAGGCTATCAGGAGAGCCAGCAGATATCGGCGACTTCCCCACCTTCTCGCCAAAAATGAGCAGGGCAGGGAGCAGACTGCATTCACGCGTCGGCAGCCGCGTACCCAGTGCAAGGCAAAGCCGCAGAGGAAGTCGCGTTGGCTCACGTGTCGATCTCGCTATGTCTGGGTTTCCTTCCGCGCATCACAGCTTGGACGCAGATGTTGAAGAGAGCCTTATTGAGCCGGATTTCGTCGAAGCAGATGAAGACGAAGGGCCAGGTGACGAGGAAGAAGTCGCCCGTCTAGCGCGCGAACGCGGTTTTGGACTGGGTGGATGGATGGACGCACTCATTGGGTGGACACTATTCTCCGTGGATGAAGATGGAGAAGTCTCATCTGACGAAGACGAAGACGAACAGAGCAAAAACCTGACCAAGGAGGAGGCTAAGTTGATGAGAGAAGTAGAAGCGAAGAGGAGGAAGATGGAGAAGGAGAGCATAATCGCAGCGAGTGCACTGAATGTGCAAGACAAAGCCGGCGAGGAAGGCGGAGATGTAAAAATTGACATGCCAAAACCACCAGAGGGGCAGGAGGCAGGTGGATGGCAGGATGCAGCGTGGTTACTGAGCGTTGCGAGTAAAGCGTTATTCTAGCTGGTGCTGCTCTATTACCTCGCAGCCACTGTGCCGCGTAACACAAATTTCTAATACCAAGACTGCTCATCGAAAAGCTATGAGAAGCAATGCTAACACTGTACCAAGCACATTTTCGTCTCCTGGCAACCGAAAGTCCTACCCATCCAGACACCACACAATCACATCTCCAACCCTTCTTGAGTCATCGTGAAAGTGACTGTTGAACCCTCTGAAACACTCTCTGTACCTGGTGCCAACCAGGGTCTCCTTCAATTCGTTTTCCAAGGCCTCAAAGAAGACCAAGTTCTGGGGCCATGGTCTTCTGTATTTAGCTTTGAACTTTGGGTCCTGGCTCGCTATGAATTGTGCTGAGCGACTGCCGGATGAAGAGATGGTGTGCACGGACTCCATGTTCTCCCTCAACCATCTCCTTGGCCCTGGATTGAGATAGAATTCATCCGCCTCATCCAAATACGTGGCTCGTTCAGCGAGAGGAATGTCTAGTGGGGGTTCACAGGTAAGGGCCCATGCTTGCAGTTCTGGATAGACAAGATGGGAGCGCCAGGGTGTGGAATGGCATGGCATTAGAAACCCGACTGTCGTATTGTCGATGTGGGCCGGACTGGAAGCTGCACTGTAGGAACTGAGACTGTTCCGGTTCTCGTGCTTATGCCTTATGTAGTGCAAGACGTCGATCACGCCATGTTGGTGGACCTGAGAGACGTATGCTGCAATTAGGAAGTTGGCAAAGAGGAGGAAGGTGACGATAGCTTGGCGCGAAGGCGGTGCGCAAGGTGGAAGGAAGCGTGATAGTGGACCGGCGCATATGACATGAAGGAAAGGCAGGATGGGGTAAAGAAAACGGACTTCTTTGTGGGATATGAGGGACAGGACAAGGGTCATGACGAGGGATGTCCATGCCAGGCGTGATAGTATACCGTGACCATCGACTGAGGGTGCATTGTCGTCAGAAGCTGCATGGTGCTTGCTCGGGTCCGCTAGTGATTTGTTGCCTCGCAAGGCTTGCCACAAGCCTACGGCGGCAAACGGCAACGCTGTTGTGAGTAGAAGCGGAAATCCTTCAGTGAAATAGTAGTCATGGCGGTTCTTTCCGTAGAAGACAGCTAGAGATTGGGCGATGTTGAAGTAGAGAAATTGAAAGGGTGGCAGTGTCCAGAGACCATAGTAAAGCCTGTCAGATATCACTGAGCAGGCAAGGACGGCGGATCTGGGTCTGTTAGTTCGGATTTCTATGGTGGATAAACTGGTATCCACGCATGGATGCTGCTGCTGCTGCTGTACGGCAGTGTACCTACCCGCATAGTATGACTTCGCGGATCAGAACGTGACGCAGCCTCTTCGGGGCCTGCCACAGTGTCGGTACTGATATCGGTAGCCAGATGATGCCATTCGTGGGTCGCAGTATACAGGCAAAGGCTGCTAGCAATAACGAGAGACGCAAACTGGACAAGCATGAGCCTAGTGCCAGAGATGGATCTGGGGGGATAGCTTACTGCGAGATCGAGTTGAGGTCATCTCGGACCGCAGCTACATTTTCATCCCTGGATTTGGCGCTGTCATCTGTCGACAAGGCTGTCCAATGCCAAGGCCAGTAGTAGACAGCGATTGACGTGAGGGTGGTTTCAAGACAATTGGACAGCGTGCGGGTGGAGCAGAACCACTGCCACGGGCTGCATACTGATATTGCAAGCTAAAGTACCACAGAATTAGACCCGGAAGTGTAGCATGAAACTGGGGGGATGGTGACATACAGTAGTGAACGCTGTACGACTGCCACGACCGTAAATTTTCTCCGCGAGTTTCCATGTGTAGCAGTCGAGTAGCGCTGCGGACACAGCTTGGGCAACCTTCGGAGTTGCGAGAAGCAGTTCGGCTTTGAGAGGTAGACTCAAGTCACATGTGTCTGCCAGATGTGCCGCGACTCGGTAGGCGGCTGCAAATAGCTTAGGATGCAGGGACGACCGCAACTGCCTTCTCCACTCCTGCCCATTGTGAGACGGAGTGCTGTAAAATAAATCTTTGACAGCGCCGGATTGAGCTGATCAAAGACGAAGGGAATTTACCCAAGTGATCCAGGCACTGCTGGCCCCACCAAAAGCCAGCTGCCATGCCGGCTCGAGCGACTGGAAGAACTCGTCTGGCTGGAAGAAAGTGCGGAGCGTCAGTGCATTCACGATGCGAAAGGCAAGCAGCAATGCGAATACGCCTAGCGTCGAGTCACGATAGCTGGTAGATGGTGCTCTTGGTGGAGCACCAGTCTGGCTGGTAGTCGTGGCATCTGCGGAGTCGCTGGCGGACGGCATTGGGCGATCAAGGTCAGAAGCTGCAGCAGTCGAGCACGAGCGAGCAGTCGAGGCGTGGACAAGACAAGCGAGGGAAGAATTTCAATGCAGAGGGTGACGAATCTCACGATGCTTTGCAGTGGCCAGCCTGGCTTGGCGCGACTCACCAACTCAATGCGCGCTGCACCAGAGCGTTTGTGTCAGGAGTGCGGTAATTGATGATCTGTTCTATTCCTTTCTGGGTATTTCACGATAGACAATGGCCGGCGTCTAGACTGCAGGCTCATCTGTTGGCCTGCCACGACACCGTGCGACTTCGCCGAGTGGTGGCCCGTGGCTTCACGATGGACAGCTAGCGTGCAATAGTGTTTTGTGTGCACGCCGAGGAAGTAAGAGGGTGTGCCCAACAATGCTGGTGGTTGCAATGATGATGATGATGATGATGGTGGTGGTGGTGGTGATTGTGGTGATTGTGGTGATTGTGGTGATTGTGGTGATGATGATGATGATGATGATGGTGATGGGTGGAAAAACGCAAAGTGCAGATATCGAGCTATCATATGGAGAATCTGGGGAAGGCGCACGCCATGAAGAGGGTCCCAGTAGTACACGTTCGTCAGAGAACAGGGTTTCTCGGTGCGTTGCATACTCGCAGATGGGGGAATGTAGAGTTGCGGCGCCTCAGCCCACTTTCTGCCCTGCTCTTATCGCGGCTGACCATAATTTTTTGTGATGAGCACTTCTGCAGCACGAATGCATCTCCGGCGAAGCAGCTATCCCTGGATGGAGGAGTGCAGAACACCTGCAGGGCTCATAACAGCGACAAGCCGTGGGGAGTCAGGCACATGCTGCTGGACTCGCTTCTCTCGCTTCTCCAGCCAACGCTGTGATGTGCAGCCAACGTCGTGCTGTGCAGCCAACGTCGCGCTGTGCAGCCAACAGTTTGCTCTTATCGCTCCTGGCAATTGAGCAACGAACCACACCTCAAACCGCCTGTGTGTGGGCGCCACCAAGTTGTGTTGAGCGCCGGGTAGCTTCAGCCAATGCAACACTAGGCCTGCATATACCAAGAAGGCAGCCATTCCAAGCTGAGGTTGGCGGCATATGTGTGTGATTTCAGCCCGTGCCCTTCTGCTGGGTGGAGGTGAATGGGTGGTAAGAAAGCAGGCGGCCCAAAGAAGTACATGAGGTACGCCAGGCTGCTCAACAATCGTCTGGCTTGTCGCTCGTTGAGATCCACTCGATACAGCATTTACTCAGTGAGTGTCTTTTGCTTGCGGCACTGGGTACCGTTAACAAGTCTTCGGCTCAGTATTTGTTGGCCTGTGTTGGCCTTTTGTTGCTGTTGTTGGCCGCCAACTTGCAGCCCCACCGCGTCCATATCGTTCACTCTAACTCGTTCATTAGAGCTGCAGTTCCACTTTTTAGGGCTCTCGTCATATCACTGCCCTATCTGGACGGCTTTAGGGCGATCGTGTCTCTCAACCATCCCATCCCAGCCGTTTGGCCAAGTCCTTGACCTCCCGCCGTTTTTGCAGCGCGCAGCATCATACACAGTACCCTCGATACTCAACACAAAACGACACCGCCACCTGTTCCTGCGCCGCCATTGTCCTCGCTGTGCAACAAACTCGGTCCTGCTGCGAGAGCAGGATGACACACCCCCCAACTGTCGGTCCAACGAAATTCTGAAGCATCGCCCACGATCAGATCCTGACATGGTTGCACTGCACCCGCTCAACTGAGACGACTGAGCGCTCGCTCGCCATGACTGGCCCGAGTGCGGACCTGACAGCCGGGGAGCAGTGCTACATGGACCACACAACGCGCACCCACTCGACGCCGCTCAACGCAAACGGTAACGATGGTAACGCGGGCAACGCGGACACCACTGGCACCACCGGCACCACCGGCAACGCTGGCAACGCTGGCAACGCTGGCAATGCTGGCAACGCTGGCAATACTGGCAGCACTGGCAACAATGGCAACGATGGCGACTCGACGCCCAGCCAGCACCAGTACCAGCACCGACAGCGCCCGTCGCTCGACGAGACCGACAGCACACCGCGCTCTGAGGTCCCCTCAGTGCCGGACGTTGTCGCTGCAAACCTGCGGCAGCAGATGCACATGGTCAACGACGAGCAGCCCAGCTACTTCTCGCCGCAGCCCCGTCGAGCCTACTCCTCTACCATCACACGCAGCACACCCGCCTCAAACAACCCTTCGCCTTCCTCGAGTGCGAATGCTTCAACGGCCTCTGTGAACACTGCAGGGGTCCTGCCCTCTGACAACTTTGGACCCTCGCTGCACCCTCTCGCTCACCACAGCCGCCCCACCTACGAGCGAGACCTCTCCAACATTTCAACCGCCAGCAACGTCACGGTCCGCGCAAACCCCGCACCTCGCCTTCACCACCTTGCCTCAGAACCCAGCCCGCAGCAGCGTGATGGTCCGGTCTATCCCAACCAGTCCTACGCTGCTCTGCAGTTCCAGCAATACCCTACGCCATATCCTCCTCCTATCGTCCGCGCACGGAGCTCGCACCCTGCACATTTCTCTGCAAATTCCGTGTCTGCCATTCCTTCCTTTGGCGCTTCGAATGTGCATTACCGTGATATCATGGAGTCTGCCCCGCGCACCGCCGGCAACTCTCCCATCAGCAGTCCGGGTCTCTTCGACCCTAACAAACGCATACCGTCTGGTTCGAGGGAGCCCAGCGACGGCCTTTACTCGAGTCCCTGGCTTCACCATACCCATAGGCAGGCCCCCAAGGAGAGCCACGTCGCTGATGTAACTCATGACCCCGTCTCGGGCCGCAAGGTTGTCAATCAGTACGAGATCATCGACGAGCTTGGTCGAGGCGTACACGGTAAAGTCAAGCTTGGGAAAGACTTACTGACAGGCAAGTATGTGGCTATCAAGATTGTGGACCGGTACTCCAAGCGCCGCCGCCTTGGCAAGAACACAAGTCACGAGGACAAGATTAAGCGCGAGATTGCCATCTTGAAGAAGGCTCGACACCCGAATATTGTCAGCTTACTCGAAGTCATAGATGACCCGGCTAAGAAGAAGGTCTATATCGTACTTGAGCACGTTGAGCTTGGCGAAGTGAAGTGGAGAACGGAGGGAGCCCCAGAGGTTACTTTAGTCGAATGGCGCCGCTTTCAGCGAGAATCGGAAGGTATCTTTGACGACGACACAGCAGCACGAGAAGACGAACGCATCATCAGGGCGGCGCACCAGAAGCTCGCCCGACAACGCCGCCGTGAAGCAAGAGAAGCCCAGCTTCGACGCCAAACGGTTACAGGCAATGAGCCTTGGAGCTTCGAGTTTGGAGGCGACTCTGAAGACGACGTCTACTCAGAGGCAGGCCGTAGCTCTCGAGCTTCAAATCGGGATGAGCGTCCTCATAGCCGTGTGCAATTTCACGAACGGCAAGAGACGTCCGCCCACACTGACGGCACCATGGAGACTGCATTCCGCTCCTCCATCCACGCCTCTGGATCCAGCAAGAGTGAGGAAGAGCAAGCTGCCACTGGTCTCGAGGGCACCATGTACGGCCCTTACGACACAGAATTCGTCCGTGGCCGCACGCCTAGCGTTGCAGACAGCAGCTCCTCCCACCCAGAGGGCGAGCATGACGAGGTACCCGAGCACTTCCGCTACGTTCCACTAATGACAATCCAAGGCGCTTGGGAGGCTTTCAAAGACACCGTGCTGGGCCTCGAGTACCTCCACTATCAGAATGTCATCCACCGTGACATCAAACCTGCCAACCTACTTGTCACCAAGGAGCACCGCATCAAGATCTCCGACTTTGGTGTTTCTTACCTAGGGCGTCAAAAGACGGACGAAGGATTTGGGGACCAGTCGGAGGGAGAGATTCAAGAAGAGGACGAGGCCATCGAGCTGGCAAAGACAGTTGGCACACCAGCCTTTTATGCCCCTGAACTCTGTCGCACTGACTTCACTCTTGATACCCCACACATCGACGGGGGCATCGATGTTTGGGCTCTGGGTATAACATTGTACTGCTTGATCTACGGTCGCGTACCCTTCCACGAAAGCAACCCTTTCGCTCTGATGAAGGCCATTAGCGAGGACGAACCCTATATCCCACGTTACCGCTTGAAGCCTGTCTCGGAGCGTACTAATTCCAGGCCGAACTCGCACGGACGCAATATGCAGCCAATATCGGTCGCGAGGAGGGCACCGCATGACGTTGATTATGAGGAGATTGACGAGAACCTCCGCGACTTGCTGAAGCGCCTACTAGTGAAGGATTCTCAGAAGCGCATCACCATTCATGAGATCAAGCGGCACCCGTGGCTTCTGCAGGGCATTCACAACTACAATTCATGGATGGAAGAGACGGACCCCAGCCGCTCCTTTCAAGGTCGCAAGATTGAGATTTCTAATGATGACTTGGAGAGAGCTGTCGTTCCTATTGGCTTCGTTGAGCGAGTTCGGTCGGCTGCGAAAAAAGCTACAGACTACGTCACTAAGAGCTTTACAAGAGGCGGTTCAAGCTCGCGACGTCGTGCGCAGAGCTCTGCACACGATATGCCCCCTAGCATGAGCACCACTTCCTCGAGCAGTACCATCAGCCAGGATGCTCGGCGGGGTAGCGCAGCACCCCATGCCATCTTGGATATGCTGGGCAGATCACGTGAGTCGGAGCATCCTCTTTCGCACAGCGTTACCGCCAGCCCTGAGGCAAAGGAACGAGCAAAGTACTTCGACAGTCCTGATTGTCGAAAAGCATCGCCGATGCAGAACGTAGAGACCTACCGACCCGCCATGCAAGATCGATCGTTTTCTTCGGCCCACACAATACGTCAAGGCGATCTAGAAGCACGGTCCACTTCACCGATGGTCCCCTCAGCACTGCCCGGCACTCCAACGGCCTTGGACACGCCTACTGGATCACACCTGAGTGGCTTGTTCGGAGGTCTGCCACGTAGGGTCGTTAACAGCATGAAGAGCAAAGACAAGCTGAAGCCTCCTCGAGAGCATAACCGAAAGAAGTCAGTTGACAAGTCAATCGACCGTCTCATGGTTGGCGAACAGGACCCCCATGGCGTGCCGAGCCTTGCCATCAGCACGACCAATGCTTCTGGCCATGTCGACCAACCAGACCTGAAGGAGCTGTCACCTATTGCTCGGAGCCGATCGCCTAGCTACTCAGATGCACACTCTCTCGATCCTCTTGACTCATCATCACGGCAGTCATCGGTGTCATCATTGGCATCTCGACTTCACAGCAGATGGGCCGCTGCAAATGAGCTCGAGGTTGGGCCAACTCTAGACCTGCCTCCTGGCTCTTGGAAATCACAAACATCATCGCGGTCTGCGCATACGGCAAACTCTCACTGGCTTTCAAGTGCTCACGAGACGTCAGACGAGAGGTTCAGCCGCGCCAAAGATGAATTCATTCGTCGTAGAGTACAGGAAGAGAACATGTGTCGCGATCGATCAGTATCTGCAACGCAGCGATCTGCTTCCGCACTCAGCCAGACCGCTTGCCCACCTAGTCCAGATGACGAGACATTTAACCAACGTCAAAAGGTTGAAGAGTACCTAGGCACTCAACATGCAGAGTCTTCCGAGAGTAGTCCTGTCGGTGGCCAAGAGCGAGGCTTAGCTTTTTGTTCGTCTGAGGAGCAGTTTACGCCCATGTCACAGTCAACATCGAATCCCTCTATTCCATCTGTTGCATCAGTCAGCTCTTCAGTACCAGACGACTGCGCGCCCATGGATCGGTTTGCGAGTATGCTACCAACAGCATCTACCGACTCGATCGCGCTTGACGCGTTTGACGCTCCCCTCGACGATCCTGCTGGCTACGATGGCGATCACGCCATCGAGAGCGACGAAGATGACAGCAGCGACGATGACGGTGGTCTCTTCATGGGCAAAAAAAAGCCTGCACCTAAGTCTCGGCGAAGCAACTCCATCTCAAACGCGGAGCTCGCTCGCTCGAACATCTCAAAGGAAGTAATGAACAGCCGTCGACGCTCGGCACGCAGCGGCAGCAATGGCACTGTCAAGAAGATCCCTTCGCCTAACGCGGCTGACACGCCCACCACACCCTCCGCGGAACAGGTCTCTGAAGCATAGCCACTCTACCAACAACTGCCAAACACACATACATCGTTACTTGTACGATACTGCATATACCGGGCGTCTCGTTTTCACCAGAAGCAACAGCACTATTGGGATACCCACCGTTCTTCATTGTACAAATATACCAATATCTATCACATTAACCCATGGTCCGGCGCGTGGCGTTTCTCAGAACATATTCTGGGGCCAGCAAGAAATATTGCTGGGACACAAATCTTATTACAAGGCGGCGTTTGGATCCGAGCTATCTGTATTACCCTTCCTTATTTAATCGAGACTATTTTCTATTTTTGCTCTTTTTGCATGGCATGGGGCGCGTTTGGGTGTGTGTACACGTTCTGGAAGCACTGGTGAGAAGCCTCAGTAAGAAGGGAGACGACTTGACGCACGCTGATGATTGGGATGATATACCGGCCGTCGGACGCATTTCCCGGACGACCGGAACTAGGGATAGGCTTTGCATGATAGACAACTCTTCTCTTTGTATCAATATAGTGGTCCACGTATGATGGATGCACAGATGTGGGACGGCAGACTGATAGTAATTGATGGGCATGAGCTCGAATGTACCAAATTGACCATGTCCTATGTGCCTCAAGCTTAACCGACCTCTCAACGCTGCTTGTCACGCTTCAACCGCACTATCCATCCCCCACGACGTGCGCACAGCATTTCGTTGTTCCAAAGTGCCGACCCAACCTCACACCGATCACGCATATTATCGGACCACTTCGACGAATGCTTATCTCACCTCAAGACCGAAATGCTCATTCCGACACTGCACATACCGGCATTCCCATTGCCCATTTGGGCACCGTACACTCAGCCCTACAGCCACCAAAAGAGCCACCCCTGATCGATCAAATACACTATTTTGCCACTGGTGATCGGTGTGATATACTTCAGGCTTGCATTGTTGGTCAACCACGTGGTTATCATAGCACTGGGGTGCGAAGGAGATCTTGTACTTTCACATGTTTCTCATTTTCATTGCGATTCGACCATCATTTTCTCACATCTTCGCCACGGACAGAGCACTAGCCGCGCATAACACTAAGAGGGATGGAAAGCAATAGTAGATACACCTTTCCGAACCTCATGCACGTCATTTACCCGGATTATGCATATGCAGGCACTTCCAAAAAGGACGTCGCTCCAGCTCCTGCTCCGCATTGGACTTGTGCCCTTGGGCAAAAAGCTTGCGAGCCCGAGGCGTCCTCAGCCCAAGCAATGTCAGCATCTTTGTAAGTCTCCAAGCTAGGTGGCTTACGCCTACGTGATGAAGGGAGAGACAATGCTCCTTCTCGTTCTGCAACATTTTCATGCAGACCAACTGATATCATCACTTACAAGAAACGATGGTACGTACACAGAGACATACACATCAGCTATCGTGAAGGGTCTGAGAGCGCACTGGCCAAAAATTACGGTATGTTTTCACCTATTGGAGTGTGACAGTGACGCGATAATATCATCGTATTTGCATCCAAAAGCAGCTTGATGCTTGCCAAGACAAGTTTGCTCATGCCCAGGGAGCGACCATGTCCCACTATTGTACGGCAGATCAAAGCAAAAAGAAGAGACGACAAGAGTAGGTTGAAGGGTGGTGCAGTGAGAAATGGGGGCCCCTAGATTGTAGCATGAATAGCAAGTATTACAGCAACCTTCTCAACCAACTACTCAAGTTTCTGCTATACTGCATCACCCCCTTCCTTCAAGTCGCCTACCCCATCCTCTACGGCTTCTCAGCTCAGAAGTAGTACTCACCGTATAATCTGGCTATTGCTCAGCCTCCAGTGACTTCAATTGCTTCTGGTTCGAGCATTAATAATATTCCGCTAGGGCTACTGAGAGCAGGAACATCTATCCCTAACCCAGTCCTTGTTACAACAAATTTCGAGTTAAACTCTCGGACAGATGGTTTTTCCTATTCGGCAGGGTCCTGCAGGCGCAAAAAAAAAAGCCAACAATCTGTTGAAACTATGTGACAGATGGTCATGTAACTACCCAGTACATATACATGTCTCACATGTTTCTAGTTAAGTCTTCAATCAATCATGACATCGATTTGGCTCCTTAAGGTATCAGGTACTCATTTTAACAAAATTTGTGAGTTTCCTGTTAACGGATTGTTCTGCCTGACATGTAATCAGTCCGTTCAATTCAAGCCGGACCACATAGCTTTTGCAGGCCGTTCAAGCTGATAGTTAAAGGTCCGATTGAAAGGGCTAATTGAACTGATAGTATGAACTCATTGGCTTCGACATATAACTGTTTCGTGTCAGGATTGACACTTGACTTGCTGAAGGTAGCCACTCACTATTGAGCTAGCCATGTTGCAGGTCAACCCGGAAGAAGTAGTCTCATTGTGGACGAGCCAAAGCAGTGTCTCTAGGCGTATCATGAGTCTCTACAACTACTTGCAATCCGAGGTTGTTGAGTTTTCTGACACACCAAGTAAGACGTATATAAGCTTTCATGAATGGACTATGCTAGGTGGCAAGCGAGGCAATTGATGTCATGTAAAGCTTAGAAAATTGGAACAATGATAAAGCTTGTCTTATATGGTAAAAGTAATCAGTTCGAGTAAATTCGCTGATTAATTGAGTTCTAAAGTTGATAGTACTCAAATCAATCCGTTCGATTGGATTTTTTGATCTTCTCCTTGCAGTTCAGTCTGCTTCGGGCTGAGGTCTGTGGGCTCGCTGAACGGATTGCCAATAATTTTTTGCACATGGCTTTTGGGCTCTAGCGCTTCAAAGAAGACCGTCAACAGATAGGTTCCAGTATTCGCCTTATCAGGTATTAAACCAGTCTGACCAGATTCCGCGCGCCCTCTAACGTGGAATGATTGAGACCCATTATCGCTCGACACTACCTCGTATTCCATTTTCTTCCTAGCTAGAACATGCTTGAGCCCTGGTCCTTTCGGTAGAAAATCCAATCACATAGTGGCCTTCTCTTTGCCACAGCTATACCAAGTTTTTACGCTTCTCACTCATACTTCAATATGAATTCTTCTGATTATGGCTGGGAAAGCTTGTTTAGTGAGCCTTGTGATCCCCGGGAGCCAAATAGGAGAAGACTCTCACCAAGACTGCTGGCAGTAATACCACTAGTGCGTGTTTGGCTCTAGGCTGGGCTTTGTCTTGTAAGAGGCTACAGAGTTACTGCTTGGTAAGTAGGCATTTGGTACAATCGGAATAAATAACCTGTATGTTAAATGTAATCAGTTTGGATAAGTTTGATGGCCAGTCCAGTTCAAACTGTCCGTTCGGCTTTTCTGGCCTGCATCTTGCGGTCCGATTCAAGCTGGAGTCTGCAAAATAACTGAATGAATTGCTGGTAACTCTGTCCTGGTGGAAGGTTACAAGTCTCAGTGATGCAAGATGAAATTAATTGGTATTCATTTGGGCCCGCTGCAATCAAGGTACATGGCTTTGATCATTTCTCAATCAGAATCCTCCAAAGCAAAAGTGAAAAGTCAAGATGCCATTCTTCTGGATGATGATTTCGGTGAATCGCAGAAACAGCATATGTAGGTCACTTGCTCATTTCATGCAGATTCTAGAGGGCTAGCTCATTTTTATTGAGCTCAGACTGGAATTTGCCAGACGAGATGCCTATGCTCCCATTCCAAATTCAATCAAAAAGATTTGGTGTTGCTTCGCCATGATTTGCGGATACAATTGGCCTGTCTGGCAGTTATATGTAGTAAGAATCTCGTGACCATGGCTGTGTAGCAAGCAAGATTTGCAGTCACATAGGTACCCCACCACCATATCGTGCTACGGTTCACAGAACCGTCTTCTATCCCGAAGAAGCGCAAGGATAGCTTTCGCTGATCAGTTTAGTGACATGATTGTAAATGACATATCGCAGGCTAGATCTCCTTTTGTCCCTGCCACATTGTGAATCGACATCTAGCATCGAGACAACTACCCATAAATCGACCGGGTGAAGAAAAACTAGCGTCAGGAGCTCAAATAGTTTTATCCAATGTAAAAAATTTACATCAGATACCCCGGCGAGCCAGGTCTGGTAGCGCCCTCTGAAAGACGATTTGATGGAGAGAACTTCGACGAAGACGGCGATCTTACGAAATGGCCACGGAAGAGCGAATCAAAGTCACATCATTGGAATAGCGAAAGATTTGAGCCGGCATCGGAAGAAAAGTCCCATCCGCATAGCTTTACGGGCATCTAAGATCTGCAGGTCTCAGCTAGAAGAGGTGCTGTGTATTGCCTGTTTTGGCAGATATTGCGAGGAGCCGAAGATGCTCTATTAGATCAGGTTCTCGAATGTATCAACGATGAGATTAATGCCACAAGTCCGTATCTCCCAGATGGCGGTACCAATATTGATGAGCTTCTGAACCTGATGAGTGGAGCAAATGATTATCAACTGTAACTATGAGAGAGAGAATATATATCGTGCCAAATGGAAGCTGACTAATAAGCTGATCAACCAGAGAGGCTGAAGGTGAAGGCATCCGCGAGTGCAACTCTTTAGTACCCAAAGATGTTGCAGTCGCCACCTTCACACGTATCACGACTGGGGCGCCGATCCATAGAATGAGAGAGTCGCTCCACGCGATGATGCATGGCAAAATTGCTAATGAATAAATTAAAAAGCCAGCTAACATGATACTAAACACGGATTTGCATTTGCAGGACACCTTCGTTTAGTTTGCAGCTTACATCAGCCTACAAGGCCCAGCCTGGATCTCGGAAAGCCAGTGCTACTACTGTTGATGAGGATTTGGTTGTATTCTGGCCTTCAGACATCTGGTTGCTCTTCATTTGCTTGTGCAATCGGCCTAATCAAGTGTTAGTGGCCGATAGCATGAATGCAAATCAGTGTCTTCCCAATTCTTTATCACACTCTACCCTCGTCCTATAGGGTTTGTGATTTCATGCTGATACAAATGAAGTCTCCTTACTTATTGGATAACCAAAGCTTGACAAATAGTCTCTAGGTACAATCACGATGGATTTCCTAGCCGAGTTCTCGACCTCGCCTGAGAGGGATAGGTCAGATTGGTGAAGAGTCACAAGAGCCTTATGTTACGCTAAATCCTAGATGAGGCACCTCGCTTCGTTTCACTGCCACCACTCAGACTCTTGAAAGATTCACGCCTGGCATCTTAGCAGACCTACTGCCACGAAACTTAGGGATGCTACATTCACAACTCAACATCTAGAAGCAAGCTTCCTATGCATTGATAAGTCATATATCGTATAAGACGACAGGACTGATGGGTAACGTGAGTCTAGTGGGAGACATATTCAAGAATGCGAAGTTCGTCCTTGCCGTACATTGTGCGGCAGACGACTCGGGGGGCTTCCTAGCAGAGGCATTATCTACACGCAGCATGATTGAGCCAGAGCTGCCAGCCACAGGCTAACTTAAGAACACTGTAGGTATCTGCCGCCGTAATGACACTAAGACGGACGTCACAAACAGTGCTCTTTCCAGACGAGGCTAGATCTTGCAAGGACGCTTTCTAGCCACATGTGTACGTCAATTTATCAGAAACGGCATATCCTGTGAAACTTGAAGTGAATAATTATTGAAAGATGACAAAATTAAGCCAAAAGCTCGAAAAGGAGTGGGAACAGCCTTTCTCGGATCTTCTGTCTCACCAGGCCTTTGACATTTTCTGATGAGTATCGACACATACAGGATAGCTAAAACTTGGGTCCGAAGATTTTGGGAGAAACGCCCTCTGGACTGGCTCTCCCTGACAGAACTGCACACAAATTGCAGTTTGGCAAGGGAAAAGTACAAACTGTTTGCTACCGCGGGCGTGGCCAGGCAGATTGAATCGCATAACGAAAGTGCATGGTGTGCAGGATTATGGAGTGATAGGATTTTTCATGTGTTGTTGCAGTTTTACAGGCAAAGATTGTCGAATTCAATAAATTTACGCGCGCCATCTCGGGTTGGGGCGGCTTGGGATGGGCCCATCCAGTACCCTCAAATCCTCCAACATAGTTCATTTCAAGCTTGGGCAAATCTTGTCTCTATTCATAGTATGGCTCTAGTTTTAGATTCGACTGCAGCAACATGGCTTGACACCCCCAGCCTGCTACGCGTAAGGCCGAAGATATTTTCACTCCAAAATGTACTTTTTAGACATGATTGCACTCAGCTAGAAGCCGGACCCGAACGCTGAGGTTGTCTTACCAGTGACCACCAGTACTTTCCACGGTTGGTCCTCAAACAATGTTTCCTTGTTTACAATTTACAAGGCCATTGTAACACAGCTAGAAACAAAAACAACTGGGAAGAGCCACGGCGGATAATAAGATAAGACCAATTACCATCATGCGGCTGGCTAGCGTTTGCTGATCCCAATACTGCCTGGACTCACAGGCTGAGCTATGATAATGAGTTCTACATCAGCCTTCTAAATTGCTACTTTGCACTTTTAGGCGCATTTCGCACAATCAATAGAGAACTTGTTTATCTGAGAGTATATCTACAACTTAATGGGAGTTGTGACAATGAATCTCTAGAATACTACTGTATTGGATGTGCACAGCTGTCGCACTCATCCGTATCTGGAGAAAACCTCTACTCTGAGTGTCAAAGACCAGAATGGTTAAATTGGTCAACCAAGTCTGATTTCAACGATTCAATAATCCTAATGAATCTTGTGAAGATGCTGACCATCGCAGTACGATGGCCTTGATCATGCTTATTCTATGACGTGTGCCACAAGGCCACGTCACAATAAGGTTGCACGTCGTGCGCAGCCTTTGCCTTTACTTTGCCTTTACTTTTCTCTCCTTCCTGGTCGAGCACCTATAGCTCCAAGTCTCGTGATCGTCTCAGTACGTCGGTTATATGTTTAATGTGCACCAGTCCAGCTTCGGTGGGTATTTTTTGGATCTCACAATCCTTCATGTAGTAGCCACACACTGCGGGGCGGGGGGGGGGGGGGGGGGTTTTCGCTGGGTTTATATTAGAATGTTGCGTTTGTGTCTGTAGCAATTCTTAAAAAGCCGGCCATTTTTTTAAAAAAATTTAACAAGGAAACAAAA
>JALRMI010000121.1:0-71668 GCA_026120165.1 Leptosphaerulina australis
TGTGTAGGTGGTCTCTTATTGTCTTGTCTTTCTACTGTCTATGGAGGAGAGAATATGTACCGCGGGGTACCAGAGCTAGTCCCAAATGGTGCTAGCTCCGTGTCCCCATGGTTGTGATATATCAGTATTCCGACAATCTCGGTCATTAGCCGCTCTACAATATGTAGAAGCACAGTCTTCTCTAATATGAAATAAATTTATATGCTGTTTCCAAAACCTCGAGTCTGCTATTTCTTAACCAAGCTGTGGGAATTAGTCCCTTGCGGACGAAGTCCTCGATTCAAGTTCACTAATCTCTATCAACTCGCTTAACTCCCCGGAGACGCCGAAGTTAGCTACCTTCTGCTTACCTTTGTATGTATTCTGAATGTTGCTTTCATTGAGAGTTTGAATTACCAGTGACTCGATAGGAGATTTTTTCGCAACTGAGATCCTGTGTCCTTGTGTTGTACGCGAGATGAGCCGAAGTTCAACAACGTTGTAGACGCTTAGTATTACGCGATGACTACTGGTGAAGACCTACCCTGCCTGTCAGTGATAGCTATCCTTAGTAGAGTGTTAAGGGCGCATAGTGAAGAACTACACATATGAGTAACAGAACAGGTGGTCCTAAGCCTTTCGAATTGTACTTGAGGAACTTCAATACCAACGAACATAAACCTCGCTCCGTGGAATCATGACTCCTCGAGGCTTTGTATTTTTGCAAAATGACCAATTGTCTTGGACTCGGGCGGTCCATGTCCCTCATGCAGCCTATTCTGGTGTCTGACTGAAAGCTTTCCAATGCTAGTAAGCCAAATGAAAAATGTGGTACTGGTGGGATCGAACGCTCGAGCGTTGCAGTGCCAGGCTATCACGGCTGGAAAATTTACTACATCTGACAGCTTATCAGGGCTCGCTGTTGAAATGGCAAGGTATTTTGGACGCTGTCAATCGACTGCCCGTAGATGTCGGGGAACGCTAGTCTACGGTGGCGCAAGGGCGCGGGATGATGAAGGAGCGTGAGGATTGTATTGATCAAAGAGAGTAGATTGTATTGTACCACGGATCTCCTACGTAGCAAGGGCTGACAGCGACATCGAAGTCATCTGATAGCTTGCCAGTTGTATGTCCAGATTATCAGTGTTATTTCCTTTGTGTTGGCCGTTACTGTGCATTTATGCTCTGTTCGGTACCGCTGTCGCTCGATCCGCGCGATACCTAATCTAGCTATAAAGGGACGTATCAAGTTGTGCCATATCGGATCGTACTGTGATGGCAGTACGATCTGCAGTAATACCAACAGGTTCGTTGCCTCCCCTCATGACGATTGAACTACTGAATGTGAACCCCTTCAACTTGCAAAACGAACGGGTTTCTCTCTTATTCACAGCATCAAGCAAAATCATTACTACATATCACACAAGGTGTCTCGTTAATGCTCATCAAGATTGATCGATTATTATTCTAGACGCACCTCGACAAGTCAACTCAGGTCTGTTTTCATCATGGTTTATGAATGTATCGGCAGAAGCAGGCAGCAACCGAAGTATCTCAGAAATGAGGTTTCAGTTTCACGCTAGACGCCGCTTCCGTCTGCACGGTCTCCCGTCCGGAATCTTCTAACCAGCCGCAGGGGCTTTCCGTCCGCATAACCTTTTCGTTCGCACTACTTTTCCGTCCGCACAACTTTTTTATCCGCACAAAAATTTCTTGTCATGCACATACTGGTGCTCATACTGCTAACGATTCATTCGTTCATGCGCAAATACCAGTCTCAGGGGTGTGATATTATGATAGTGCCGTGTTTGCTCGACGTGCAATACAGGGTTATGTTACGGATATCAAACGAAAACTTCAAGTAAATACGAGAATGATAGAATTTGCAGCTATATTTGAATGTCTGGCATCCGTAACTGTGTACAAGAATGGTAAAGTACCAAATGTTTAAGAAGTGAAAATCCTCAATCGAAACCAACCAAGCTACTCGCCCAACAACAAACCCGACTCTTGAAGTTGAGTGTGGCAACTCTGCCTAATAACTTTTACTCCTGGCGAATCGACTCGCGGAAAGCACGGCGACCGCGGGCAGTCTTCTTGTTGTTGCAGTTGCTGTCGTCATGGGCAGCAACGCTCTTGTCGGAAGAGCTAGGGGCAGTGAGTTCGCCAGCAGAGCTACCGGAGCTGGTATTACCGGAGCTGCTACCGCTGCCCGAACCTGACCAAACAGCTGGGCCAGGCATGGGGTATTCCTTGTATCCATTCCAGATACTGAAGTTGAATGATGGGTCGTCCTTCTTGTAGCCGCCTGGGAACTTGATTGTGTCCGTGGGAAGCGCGGTACCAGTACCACCGGTGACCTTAACCTGGGCGCAGCTAGATTTTGTTAGAAACTGGGCTTAAGTCAACCTGGAGGAATATACTCACGCGTAGTAGAACTCGGCCTCGCCACCATGAGCGCCATGAATACCAACATGCTCACTGCGAATCAGATATTCGCCATCAGGAGTGCCGGCGGGGACAGTGAACTCAATCTTGTTCTTGTCCCAAGTGCACCATGCATCCTTCAAAAAGTCGCCGGAAGGGTTGCAGACACTCTGCTCAAAGATCTTGAACCAGTCGCCATCGCCCTCGTAGGCCTGCGCTGTGCTGGGTGCCTTGCTCATGTACACCATGGCCGGGCCAGGGTGCTGCATTGTGGCGCCAACAGCGAGCTTCATTGCAAGCTTCGATCCAGCCTTAACTTCGGCGGTCGAGGTGCGAGAGGCGGATTGGAAAGCACCCTTGTTGCAGCGGAAGTCGGTCATGTCAGGGGTCATGTCATCGCGGGTGTTCTTCCACTTGGTAGGGTTGTACTTCGCCGGGCGAGTATTCTCACGGACGTATTGGAGAGGCTTGGACTCGACACCGTCGATGATGAGAGTGTCGAAGAAGTAGTGCGCCGAGGCGTACTGGATGATGAAAGCGGCGGCGAGAGCTGTGAGCTTCATGATGGCGATTGAGATTGAAGAATCGGATGGTTGGAGGAAAGCGATAGAAGTGGCTGCCGGAGCGAATGAATGGACAAGAAAGTGAAAGAAAGGAAAGAAGAAACCAAGACTACTGAATGAGTGTTGAAGCTGTGATACTGATCAAATCATTGCAGGCACGTACTCTTCTTATATCTCATCACAGCTTCATCTCACCCTTCAAACATGCTCCGAGTAGCTCACATCACATGCCAAGCTCGTTTCAACAGGAGAACACAGGGTGATTCCTTCAGCGCGGCTATCGTAACCGGATTCTATATTGAGGCTCTCCACTGTGATGGGTCTAGGCCATATGGGTAGCGTCGGCTGCTTGCTTCCTTGCAACGCTCTCAAAGTGACGGGCCCACTGCTATGGTATATCGGTCTTGGCCGTGGGGTTGTCTCTGCATGTAGTTCAGATATGCAGTATCAGCATGATGTCTTGGCTCGAGTACCATGTCTGTTCATCAAAGCGTTTCGTTTGGTGGTGACACTGCCGTAATGAGCCAAGCCACTGTTTGAATTCTGCAACAGCACCTTGCTATGTAACCATGGTTCTTTGGCTCGTGTTATCTGTTTGCTCACATTACCTCGCCTGCCAGTGTTGGGTCAAGGGTCCCTTTCGCGTGCACGCTTGTTTATTTGATGTTTAAGATAGTGATGAAACAGTGTTGGCAAATCGGAGGAGTTTTGCTATCGGTGGTCCTGATTCTGATGTCCCATTGTTCCCTGATTGTTCCATAAAGCTCATGAAGTTCATGAAGTGCTTTGTGGAAGAAGGGTAGAAGAGTTATCTCATTAATCAGACACTCCACAGAGCTTCAATTCATGAGATAATAGAAGAGTATGTATTACTTGTCCACTCGGGCCATTTGTTTGTAGAAGATCACGATCTGCCAGTAAGGGTATTGCATAAGAATTAAAAGCCTTAGAATTCTAGATAAGCTTACTGAATTTATACTTCAAGCAAAGTCAAGTCCTATAGATGGTGGCCTGTTCATATTGGTTCTACAAATCAGAAGTTTCTTCAACTGAGCCGTCATTCGGACTCCTGTGACTCCAATAGAATTCGAGGTAGTCTGCCCGCTGCCTGGACTGTTCATGCAGTGACTTGTATAAATCTGACGTACTAATCCGTGAAATTTACAGGGTATGTGCGCTACAAATAGTCTGTTTCATCCACCGCTTATCTTGCCAAGACTTGGACTCTTGCAGGACTGTGGAGAGGGTCTGCCACCTGTTCATGTAGTTCTCAATCCCAAGGGGCTGGTATGCGGAACTTCCACAAGGGTAATCTAGCTTTGTATAATTAGACAACGGGCTGTCTACTTAGACGATAAAAACATAGCGAGGTCTCTGTGGTCGCAGTGTGCTATAGAGAAACATCTTGTTCAGTCACAAGATCATAGTGAGGTATTGAATTCTCTGCATTCTGTATTTTATTCAGCATGATGACCAGTTTTGTTGAGATCTCACATTTCTTGATTTTCCTCCAGTCCTAAAGGCTGAAGTGCAGCCACATCACCCAACGATAATCCGGGTAGTTTCGGTAGTACCTTCTTATTTACGCTATAGTTGACACTGTTAAAGTCAGGGAATGTACCAATCTCGAGGACTGACCCACGTTCCGCTTGCAACTACGGCAGCTTAGACCGTCCTCGCTTGGACTTCCGGTGGGGTTTGGCTTGTTTCAGACAGGAGATTCTGCCGAACACAGGTGTCAAGTGTTTCAGCCATTTATCTACTCACGCATTTTCCACAAACGGTCGATTTAAAGTTCTTCAAGTGGGACGAACACAGGAAACTGCATTGTATGACCCGAGTAAAGATTTTAAGCATAATGACGGCACCCGCTTATGATGACATTCTGTTCTGGTCTTGATCAAGTTCTTTGCCGCCTGTGAATATCGGAGTGCCAAGCAAGGAATCATGTTGCGAGCTATTGTCATATACGATGGTCATATAGAATGGCAAAGTTGCCTGCAAACTATTTGTTTGCCAGGTAACCTGAAGACAGAAATTTATTATATGGAAGGCTTCCCTCGGTAAAGATACATTCTTAGCGTGTATAACTAAGGCCTGTGTGTTTTCCGATTAACATTTTCGGAACTAAATTCGGAGCGTGTACACAAACCACCCAACTTTCTGTCACGAAACATGGACCCACTCACTGAAGACTTCGGCTGGAGGTAGCCGCAGCACGAATTGAGAGGTTCCAACTCGTGAAATCATGCGGCAGTCTCTCCTAAAAGACACACTTGCTCAAAACAGATATGCTGAAAACATTTGGAACGAAGGTGCAGAGCTACTAGCTAGATGACATAATGTGTTTCTGCAAACACATTGACAGGCATCCAGTCAAAATGCTACTTCCGCTATGCTTTGCCTGCCTGAGATGATTCGATGGGTTTGTGATTAACGCTGTTGTCCATGCAGCATGCGCTACTGCGCGACAACGACATCATACTTACGACCAGCTCCAGCGCTTGAGTCTTAGACCAAGAAAAATTGTCTTACGCTATCACTAGAAAAGGGGCAGTACTTGAGAATCTAAACCATCTTCTCTAACGAATGAGTACGCAAGGAGGAGTGATCAATCTAGCAAAGCCATGCTCAAGAATAGGTGTCAATCGGAAAGGCTGTAGTTTGTGTTGAACGTGTTGGCGCATACGCTCGGGAATTGATCAATACTGTTCATCCCTGGAGACAGAATGAACTGGGACTCAGCGTTTCTTGATAGATAGCAGGTTTGATGCAAAAGGATTGCACACACACTCCAACGTCCCATTGTGAGATGTTAAAAGTAGCTGAATCAGATGGATGCAAAAATTGCTCAAGCTGGCTCAGTACGCCCTATGGTACTGGAGTGCATTATTGCATCGAGGGCTGTCCCAAGACGTCGGGACACCCCATTGTTCTACACTAGGCCACTTGGATGACTACGGAGTTCATGCTGATGCACATTACATTGACTTAAAGGCTTGATGCGTCATCGTCTGCTACCTGCGCTTCATAAGTTTAACATGCCACCCCGTTTCGTCTTCGTAGAAAGGACACAGGTTAAGGTATCAAATTACCAGCTAATATTCAGAACTCCCAAGGAGGGCACGACAGTCAATACAATACTGGAAGTAGGAAAACATGAGATCTCTAACTTCTCAGAGGCGTTCAATGAACAGCGTAATTTGACTACTGGTTGGTTCTCGAGCGGACTTGAATATTCTAACAATGAGTTTACCAATCGTTAACCAACACGATCTGACACAAGTGTTTTATGAATATTCGATATGAGTAGCAACCGGGAGCGACTTCTCAATTTGCTTTGATATGAGCTCAAAGTACCCAAGTTTTCGTGATTCCGTTAGACTATTTGAACAGTGGTGTGCTTGTTCCAACGCCGTTCAATTTTATCGAAGCAGGTATGTATTCAAATCCGTACAGCTCCATCTTACCTATATTCCTCGACTATGACCACAACAATTTTTTCAGTACCAGAAAAACCATTAGCGTTATCCAGTGGATTTTTCAACCCTCTTCCCGTAGCTCGTGTCATCTCAGAGCGGATGTACATAGTATCAGTTGACTTAACAGCAATCGTATCTCAAAAATTTGGATGGACAGAGAGGAATGCCATAGACATGAAGACACTACTTCGACTTCACATGCCACTTTTAAAAAGATTTATGTGTTGGAACCCAAGATGAGGATCGACAACGGCTATGCAAGATGTCGGCTGTGTGATAAGGGGATCAACATCAAGACGTATATTGGACATCGGTCCAATATACCTTCGTGCAATGATGCCCAATGCCCCTTCCTACACGGACGACTGGAACATACGGTGGGCATGGGAGATCACGTGTCGTCTCTCATCATTCAGATAAAGAGACGACGAGCCAAAGGTAGATAGAGAAAAGAGAATCAATCAATGCATCATCGTTAGACTACTTTTTCCTTTTCACCACTTTAGCACTAGTGCTAAGAGGCCTACCAACAATATGCGTTCATTATGGTCCTGAACAAAGACTTCCATTGGGTTACAACACTCTCCCAGATACCACACAGACTATATTTCGGAGTGATTTGCGTTCTATAATCACAGCTACTACTCAACTTGGCAAGCAATTCATAATTCGAGCAAGTTGGATATTGGCGAGATAGCACTATAATTGCCTATTCACACCAAGATGCCCGTAACATTCCGCAACACCGTTTCTCAATGCCATCATCGTTTTTCATCTTACTTTTTGCGCGGGCATCACCTGCTTACTTGAAGAACATTCAGCTGCACTTACTTTTCTCACAAATTTGACTCTCAACCACTGTCCTAGATGTGGTTTATGCGAGCACAAAACTGAGATATTGTGCAGAACGACACTATGGAATGTGCAGCATGGCAGAGCAAGGGATTTACCAGGTGCGAGGCCGAGTTGGTTTATATGGGAAGTATTTCCAGCCAGAAGGACTTGTTTACCAGCTTAGATAGTAAAGAACAGTGGAGAGTTGAAGCTGTCAAAGGTCATCCGCTACTCTAAGCAAACCTGGCACCTGAAAACAACCTAGTATTGTTCCACCAAAACTTCAGCTGACAGTCGGGGCATAGAATTCGAAGATCCGGAAATGACATTCGTTCATGCAACTAGGTAGTGATTGCGTTCGATCAAGTAGCTTGATATAAGGTTGCATGAGCGGAGCAGACGCGAGCGTTCTTTAGGCCAAGTTATCAGCGGCTCTTTTGTGAATCGTCAAGTTGAGCATTAATTTGGGGAGGGGGGGGGGGGGGGCACGGTTAAAATGTAGAAGGAATAAATAATCTTGGTCGCTGGGCCTACAGTCAAAGATCTATCATAAACTTGTCCTCGCTTCAGTCCTTCAAGACCCACTTGACCGCATCTGCTTTGCACCATTGCGATCAACTCTTGGGTCAAGTAAGACCAGGAAACCGCCATTGTGAGGGCTCGCAGTCAATCGCGTCTTGTCCACTGGCACAGGAGTATCCTTGTCAAGGCTTACGCGACGTGAATGGCGATTGAGCTCGTCGTCAGATTCGGGGTCATGGCCAGTTCGAATCTCCTCATAGACATAGCTAGGCTTTATCAAAGGGTCTGTGATGCGTCGTGGGAAGGTGCCGCTTCTGCGAGTCTGAACATTGGCATTTTGACTCTGGCAGCCAAGATCCGAGTCAATGTGCGGGAGTGGCCCGTCATCAACGTTGGTGCTATGAGAGTCGTGGTTCGTTGGTCCCTGCTTGTTACTCAGACAATCTGTGTCGAATTCGACTATAGAATCCAGCCTATTAGCATTATTGGTGCTACGTGGATTGGCATTCGTCGAACTTTCGTCTGCACCAAGTATTGGGTCCAACTTTTGGGCAGGCTCCAGGTTGGTGCCACCACTGATTGAACCGCGGTGAATATGTTGTGCATGACAGACACAGTGTTCATCATGATCGTGATCGTTGCCAGAGTCAGTACCATCTATTTGAGAAGACAAGGTCGAAGTGCAGCAGCCTGAAAAGTCAGCAAAAGAAAGAGATCAAGGAGTGTAATGCTGGAGAGGGTATAATGATATTATGGTGCGGGTGATGACTCTTCTATCTAATCGTACTGTTTGGGTTTGCGCGATGATCAGCATCAGAATCGAAGCGAGGATCCAACTTGTTCGCAACGTTGGTCGAGTGTGTGCCTACGTTTGTCGAGCCTGTTGTGGTGCCACGGTGGTCCATATCTGAGTCGAAGCGAGGGTCCAGCTTATTTCCAATGTTGGTACTGTGCGAGCCGTAGTTGGTGGATGTGGTGTGAGTTGTGTTCAGGCGCTCGCGGTCAGCGTCAGCTGGTGTGACGCCTGCCCCGTGACCTGTTCGGTGGTAGCCGTGCTCGATCTCATCGGCACCATTAGAGGCAATTGCTGTGTTCTTGTCGACGCCTGCACGGTCTCCACTAGCCTTGTCTACGGCAGCATTAAAGTTTCCGCGGATTGCCTCGCCAGTTCCCCGTGCTATGTCAGTATGCAGAGAGGGCCAAATGTGTCATTTGGGGCCCTACATGAACCATGCCAACCCCCTTCTTGATGGCACCGCCAAGTCCGCTGCTAGAGTGACCACCAGACATTTTGTAAGTATGTAAAAATGAAGTAGCTAGTGAGCTGTCAAGAATAAAAAAGGGTTTAGGTTGAGCAGAGCGTGGTGTAGATTGTGGAGGTTGAGTTGAAGTGTGAGTCGTGTGTTGTGGGGGTTAAGTCAAGTCAATAAATGCACAGCACTGACGACCAACAGCTTATAGCGTGCAGGGAACAGTGCTCCTTTCCATGATTTGGTGCTGAGACTGGAAAGAACATATGACAACTGTGATGTCATCGCGGACACCAATTTGCGCTAACCATGTTTGGTAACGTCTACCTATCCTTTCTTGAACGTGCAAGAATTGATCGATAGCAAGCTTAAGAAACTGAACTTGGCGCCGTCTTAGGAGCAACTAAGATGTTTTTGCCATGTCGCATTTTCATCTTGAGAGTCCGTCATGCTCGATTACTGCATAAACTGCAAAGCCTAGTCGACTTGTGCTCGTGTGCACAAGAGGTAGAGAAAGGCATGGTTAGAAAGTCACAAAGTGCAAAATTTCTAAGGGACAGGCATGCTGGAGAAAATGCTTCGTTATTGGTATAATATGGAACCGTCTTTTTGAGCTCCGTACATTTGGGTCATGTCGGTCATTCGAATCGTCAACCTCTCCTCCAGGACCGCCAACTCCTCTTACTGATGCAGTCCAATCTAACAAAACGCCTCGACAATCCTCGGTCTTGGTTCAAAGACTGATTTAGACCTTACCGGCGGCGTAAAAGTCGTCAAGCGCGACAGCAATGCGCTTGGACATAGTCTTCTCACCCTCACGGACCCAGACACGAGGATCGTAGTACTTCTTGTTGGGCTTGTCATCGCCATCAGGGTTGCCGACCTGGCTCTGGAGGTAGCCGGACTTGTTCTGGATCTGGAAAACAGTTAACACCAACGAATATTGAGGCTTTGGAAATGTGACTTACGTAGTCGCGGATACCGCTGAGGTAGGCGTACTGCATATCAGTGTCGAGGTTGACCTTGACGACACCGTAGGAAATAGCCTCCCTGAAATCGTCGACGCTGGAACCGGAGCCACCGTGGAAGACAAGGAAGACGGGCTTGTCCTCCTTGGAACCAGTCTCCTTCTTGACATGTTCCTGGTGCTTCTTGAGCAGGCTGGGCTGGAGCTTGACGTTACCGGGCTTGTAGACACCGTGGACGTTACCGAAACCAGCGGCGATGGAGAAGTAAGGGGAGACCTCAGACAGCTCCTTGTAGATGTGCAGGATATCTTCGGGCTGGGTGTACAGGGAGTTGTTGTCAACATCCTCGTTGTTGACACCATCCTCCTCACCACCAGTGATACCGATCTCCATCTCGAGCCACTGCTTCATGGGAGCGGCACGCTGGAGGTACTTCTTGGTGGTCTGGATGTTCCACTCGACCTCCTCCTCAGACAAATCGATCATGTGGGAAGAGAAAAGGGGCTCGTTGTGCTCCTTGAAGTAGGCCTCATCGGCATCAAGCATGCCGTCCAACCATGGCAGAAGCTTCTTCGCGCAGTGGTCGGTGTGGAGGACAACGGGAATACCGTAGATGGGCGCAACGGCGCGGATGTAGTGTGCAGCAGCGATGGCTCCAGCGATGGAAGCCTCCTGGTTCTTGTTGTCAACGCCCTTACCGGCGAAGTATGCGGCACCACCTGGGTCAAGTTAGCTCTTATTCTGACGTTACTTTATCTCTGAATTCCACTCACCCTGCGAGGTTTGGAGGATGATAGGGGACTTGGCGTCGCGGGCAGCCTCGAGCGAAGCAACGACTGTGGAGGAAGAGGTCACCTGAGCTGGTTAGCATCACTCAGGATAGGCGAATTTCAAGAAACATACGTTGATGGCAGGAATAGCGTAGCCGTTGTCCTTGGCGTGCTGGAAAAGCTTGAAGACATCATCACCAGTGATGACACCGGACTTGCGGGAGAGAACCTATTGAGCATAGTGGTTAGCTGTTGCTGTGGTGAAAGGTGCTGTTTTGGTGGATGAACTTACTTCTTGGGCGGAAACCATTGTGTATGTGATGTGTGGAATGTTCTGATGAATGTATGATCAGTCAATTGAGAATTGGAGTGTTTATGAAAGAGTCGTCAGAGTTGTTGAGCGAAGTAGTAGGGTAGTCGCGTTAAGAGAGAGAAACTCTGCATGCCATGAGCACATGGTGGGGTCTTTGACCCCGCTTATCTGCCCGGCGCATGTTGACGCAACAAGCAAGCTTCAGCTGTCTCAACTATCCAACCGTATGCTGCAATTACATCTCACGTGTGCGCTATAGTGTGTCACCATTTGTTATTTCGAAAAACACGTACCTGTGTGCATCAATTGAACGATCTGCTTCTGCAAAGCGCATGGGAAAGACAAGAGATTTAAGATGATGCTCACCGGTAGGGCTGGTGCTCACGGCCGCGCTCTGAAGTCATCGCGGGGCCGCTTGCTCGGCAGAGTGGACTGCATAGTCGAACAGCTCTGTGCTTCTGTCCGAATCTCGCCGTAGAATGTGCCAGAACACAGAGTAAGGCCTTGAATTGCCGAGTGGTTTTGTGCATCACAACATCGTGATCAGGAACCCGCCAATCACGCTTGGTCAGAAGGATCAGCTCATTGATACTCCCGCGGCTGTGGCTTTGTGACTTCATAGTTTGTGAGGTCCCATTCTTCCGAAACCAAACCCAAACAGTGTCTACATGTTTTGTACAGGTGTATCTTTACAGCGAACGGAGGAATATCCGAATGTGGACTGCAACCACAGTTTTGTGGTACGGTCGACCAATGTTGCAGCTCTACGAATCCATCTGCTTGGCTTTGACCCGAACGTTCCTCACCAATGGCTCTGCCGCACCAGGTAGTTGTATTTCGACCTTGAACACACCCAACTCCTTTACACGCAGCGCATCTCCTTCAGCCCCTGAGACGAAACGGACGTCTGACTCGTTCACTATCACACGAGCTGCCTCGTCATTGTGCGCCAGCGCTGCCTTGAGGGTTGCAACAACATCCGCCGTTGATACCGAGCCATAGATAGCATTTGATGAGGCCTTTAGCTTGGATCCCATAGCGGCCGCCGTAAGGACATCAGCTGCGCCAGATGCGCCGTATCGTGGCTTTACTTCTTTTTCCTGCTCGATGCGCTGGCGTGAAAAGTCGATTGTTGGAGGGATGAATGTATCCAGAAGCTCCATAGATCGTTCAGGCTGTTTTTGTCAGCTACTTTCCTTCCAGTTGCAAGGTATGCACCTACACTGAGAACATCGATCTCAATCGGCCGAACGTAAGGCTTTCGTGGTGCCAGAAGATCCCCTTCCTCCTCAACTTCTTCCAGGTTTACTCGTACGCCAAATGTTGTGTCTCGTGCCATGTCCACATCCTGAGCCTTCAGCAGCTTCAATTGCTTGAATGGCACATAATCGGCGACGCGGGCGGGAAACCATCGATTGCGCATCGTGGAAGGATTGAGGGGAATGTACGAGCCTGGCTGAGGTCAGCATAGCCTTTCCAATGAATTTGAAGTTTGCAGCTATACCAGCGCGTCCATATCGTGGCACATCCTTCAGCAGCTTGACGACGATGTTACGCTCGGCCTCCTTGGCCGCCTTTGAGATGCTGCGTGTCTGCTGCTGTGGCGCCCAGACACGGAATTCCTGCCATGCAACTCTTCTTATGCATGAAGCGCATTGAGGAAGCAGCGCTGACTGCCTGAGCGAGGCCATGAAGGGCTGTGTTGTGGTTGTATGGTCTTTCTAAAAAAGATGCAAGTCGTCCGAACAACAAATCTGGAGATCCTTGCGACTGCGCTTGGGCGGACTGGCGCGGAGACTTGCTATGCTTGGCACTTCACTTTACGGGCGCTGCCACACCGAGCAAACGACAGATGACTGCCAGCATGATGATGCAGCTTTCAGGCAACAATGGAGGATAGAGACACCTCATTTGCACACTTCTCTCGCCCTGTATCCAACCGAGCGAACTTCTGCTAGAGCCTGCCACAACCCTACGCTTCTTTGCACCACCCCCGTCAACCAATCCCTGATTCGCGGTAACGAGCTCACGCGGCAAAATGCCAGAGAAGGTAACCACCATCGCAACGTATGCGGCCGGCGCATCCCTCGCTGCTATCACTTTGGTCTATGTCTTTGGACCCACCTTCTTTCTAGATGACGAAGCAACAAGTTCCAGCACAAAAAAGAAGGGAGTAGTGGGTCTCAGCAATGCAGCGAACGATTGCTTTATCAATTCGGTACTGCAGGCATTGGCTGGCTTACCAGACCTGCGCATATACTTGATCAGGGAGACACATAGGAGAAAGCTCGACGGCCCAGAAGTCTATCTTGTTGATCCGGAAAAGTCGAGTGCGGAGAGCGCGACCATCCGGCCAGGGAAACTGGAAGGTCTGCAAAAGGGTCTGCTTACATATGGCTTGAAGGATATCCTCGATAAACTGAACGAGCGACCGATATACAAGAAGACAATATCGCCACAGTCTTTCATACGCGCACTCGAACATGCTTTTGGTACACGCATTAGCCGACAGCAGCAAGACGCCCAAGAGTTCCTTCAGATTGTTACCGAGCGCCTATGCGACGAATACCATGCTGGCGCAAAAGCCAGGCTGAATGCCAGTCGCTATGGGATTACACTAGAGAATGGAACCACCATATCTGGGCGGAGAGAGCTTGAGGAGCAGTTCGGTGGCGAAACGCCGCAAAACGATCTTAAGGAGGGGGATGAGAACGAGGATACAGTCCTGCCAGACGAAGAAGGTTTCCCTTTCGAAGGCAAGATCGAGTCTCAGATTGAGTGCTTGACCTGTCACTTCAAGCCGAAGCCCTCCTCTTCGACGTTCGTGACACTGACACTCAATGTACCGCAAGTGTCGTCAACTTCGCTCAACACCTGTTTTGACGGCATGCTGAAAGTTGAACACATTGACGACTTCAAATGTGAGTGGTGTCGACTCGACCACGCAGTGAGAACCAAGGAGCAGGAACTTGAAAGAACTACTAATCCTGAGGTCAAAGAGCGCTTGCAGTCTGATATCTCCAAGATCAAGCAAGCTCTTGAAGATGATCCGGAAAGTCCACCGGAGGATGTCGAATTTCCAGACTCTAAGCTGGCACCCAAACGTCGGATAGCGCGCCATATGTACATCTCGTCGTTCCCCAAGGTACTTGCGGTGCACCTTTCGCGGTCGATGTTTGCTGTTGGAGCTGTTTCGACAAAGAATCTGGCCAAGGTCTCTTTCCCAGAAACATTACCACTCGGTAGCATACTGCATCGACAGAACTATAAGCTGCTTGGAGTCGTGACACACAAGGGCAGCCATAATAGCGGCCATTACGAGTCTTTTCGCCGACAATTGCAACCAGCCCCCTTTTCTACTCCTCACTCATTTGGCCTCGAAGGCGCATATAGTCGCCAGGCAAGTCCGCTTCCATCTGCCGCCACCTCAGCGATGCAAAGCCCTCGGCTGTCCAGCACAAACCTCGATGGCACAAGTGATCCCGTATCACCTATTCCTTCACACCTAACATTAGATTCACCATCTCTGCAGTCGTTCTCCTCGAACTCTTCGCAGAGCACGGCAGGTCCACGTGGGCCAGCTCCTACCTCTGCACCAAGAGGAGATGGCGACTCATTGCGCCCTTCACCTCCGTCAGGAGACTCGACAACAAGATTGTCCCGGACACAAAGTTTGCGATCATTGAAGGACAAGGCGTCTGAGAAGGCAGCCTCGATGGTGGACGCTAGTCCTCTCAAGCGCAAGTCTAGACGCACAGCCAATCGCTGGTGGCGCATCAGCGATGACAAGATCAAAGAGAGTAAAACGAGCGAAGTGCTCAGTATGCAGAAAGAGGTTTACTTATTGTTTTACGAGCTTGATCGTTAATCGCAACAGCATAGTGAAAGCGTTCATTCAGCAAGCATACAAGCGGTGGCTGGTTTGATTTGCATTTTCTCTGGATTTATCTAGATACTAGACAAAGTTCCTTTCGCTCTCATCGAGCGCGCAGCGAGAAAGCTGTGAAGCTCGAGGACATTCCGTGTATGTTAGAACCCGTAGATAGCATTTATTTATCATCAATGATCTCATTGGCCGAACATCTTAGGCCTACAACCCCCACATGTACACTCCTAGCTTGGTGAGCGGTCATTACAGGTGGGTGTCAGTTCATTATTGCAACCTTGTATCTGCAATGCGACAGTAATACAACGTACCGGCCTCAACACCTCTCCCAAGCCAATTTGACTGGCAGAGCGTCATCGACCCCGCACTCGGCATCCATAAGCCATGTTACTTTGACATCTAATGTCACTATAGAAACCCCTATCTTCATCGATCAAGCACATCGACTCCTGGTCTCTTCTCAGCCTTCAGTTGTTATTTGCAAGCTGGTCGTGTTTCTTCTTGCAAAATCACATCAGGTAAGCCTCACAGTAAAGTTGCGAATGAGGTTAGAACCACGAACGATCCTTTCGGATGGCTATGATCTTTACCCACTAAATGCACTTCCGTAATCTTTCACCACAATGTTGCCCTACCTTAACGACGGTACTGCCTCGAATGGCGCCAGCACCAATAGCACCACCCATGAAGCGTACCTTAAGGCGCCTGAGTTTGAAAGCTTCGACGATCCACCTCGCGTCCTAGTCATTGGAGCTGGCAGTCGCGGTACAGCATACGCAGAAGCTGCCCTGGAGGGTACGAATGCCATCATCGCAGCGGTCTGCGAGCCGGTTTTATCCAAGCGGGAGGCATTCGGGCGAAAATTCATATGGAATGAGGTTTCATCTGCTCAGGCTGGGCAGAGCTTCGCCAACTGGAAGGAATGGGTCGAGTACGAGGAAAAGAGAAGAAACATCGAAGCCAGAGGTGCAGTAGTTGAGAAAGGCATAGATGCAGTGTTTGTTTGTGTGCTCGACGAGCTGCACGAGGAAGTTGTGTGTGGCATTGCGCATCTGGGAGTGCATGTATGCTGTGAGAAACCGCTGAGTACGAGATTGGATAGTTGTGTCCGGATGTACAAGGCACTCAACGATGCAAAAGAAAATGTTGCAGCAAGAGGCAAGAAGAAACCGATTTTCGGGATATGCCACGTATTACGGTATTCACCGCATAACATGCTACTAAGGCATCTGGTGCGTGATGAGAACATCATTGGAGACGTTCTCAGTATTGAGCATGTTGAGCCAGTTGGTTGGTGGCACTTCAGTCACAGCTACGTCCGGTACGTCGACTCTTACTATATCATGATTACTAGACTAACAGCCACAATAGAGGCAACTGGCGCAAAGAATCGACATCCGCGCCCTCCCTCCTCACCAAATCTTGCCATGACATCGACTTCTTGATGTGGATGCTCTGCTCCCCTTCACCCAACTCCCTATCTCCGCCTCACCTACCCTCCTTCATAAGCTCAACCGGATCTCTGAAATACTTCCGCAAATCCCGCAAACCTCTTGCTGCAGATGGCGCAACAAATTGTCTCTCCTGTGCCCATGAGGTCTCGTGTTCTTATAGCGCAAAGAAGATCTACGTCGATACACATCTAGCAAAGGGTAATGTAGACTGGCCCGTCAAAATTGTGAATCCCGAGATTGAGGACATTTTCAAAACGCAGGGTGCGGACGCAGCAGAGAAACAACTTCTCTCCAATCTTGGTGAAGACTACGACATAGACATGCCTGAGGCAGAAGTGCAGAAGAGGAACTGGTTTGGCAGATGCGTATGGGAGTCTGACAACAACGTATGCGACGACCAAATTGTTACCCTTACCTGGGAAGACGAACTGACTTCCAGCTCTGGAGATGCAGACAGGAGAGGAAGTAAGACGGCGCTTTTCCACATGATTGCACACACAGAAAAGCAATGCGAGCGTCGCGGTCGTATCTATGGTACTCATGGTGAGATTGAATACGACAGCACTGCTATCACCATCCATGATTTTGCAATGAACAAGACTACGAAACATGTCCCTCACGCAGCGGGCGGTGGTCATGGAGGTGGCGACGCAGGACTGGCAAGACAGTTCCTCATGGCTGTAAATGCCGTAGACAAGAGGAATATGGAGACAGAGAGAGCACAGAGAGAATTTTTAGGTTGTGATCTTGAGGAAGCATTCAGGAGCCATGCGGTAGTTTTTGCTGCAGAAGAGGCAAGGATGGGCAAAAAGGTTGTGGATTGGGGGAAGTGGTGGAGCGACAACGTCAAGAGGCAGTTAGGGATGGAATGAAGATCATATCTCGGCCAGGCTATTGATGGCACTTCGCTCAGTGACTTGGAAGTTTTATGAGGCTGCAACCCGAAGATGCTTGTTCTCAAAGTATGAATGTACGATACCTTATATGCACCGTTCTATTCAATATTTTTCTGCCGGTGCTTTCTAATTTCTCTCCCTGCTCCCAAGCGCATAGTTGAGACAGTGAGACTGAGCGCCTCTGCAAATATTGAATACACCCTAAGCCCCGTCCAGCCTTACAGCTTCATTTTCAGACTGATGCAAGCATTGGTCTCTCTTTCCTGCCTCCTGAGTGCAAGCGCCTGTGGCAGACTGATGGCGTGGCGTTGAGGCTGTGAGGCTCTTCTGAACCTTGCTGAAGCTCTCTCCACACGAGCAAGGTTTGACAATTAATATCCGAGTCTATGCAATTGACGGCCTTTCTTGCATCCGGTTCGACAAATACGCGCCTGCTTCGGGTTATATTTGGGCAGGTTAATCAAACCTAATACCGCCCAAAATGGAAACATGGGCGCTTAATGAGGCTCTAAACTCGACCCCATGAAGTATCTCTCCGTGCGACCTTTGACAACAAGTACTGGGCGCTTGGATACGCAGAACGAATAGATATGCAGAAATCAACATTTGAGGGACGAACGACAGATGACACTGGGGCAGTGCAACGCAAGTCGACATCCGGGGAATGCCATTCCGTCATGACAACTGACAGCGCACAAGTGGGCGAGCCCTGAAACCCAGAATTGATGCTTTGGCAATGATATGACAACAACGCGCTCACGCGTCGTGCAGCAGCGTGGTCTTGGTCGTGTTATAGTCGTGAAAGTGTTGCTCTCGCCCACCATGAGTCACGATCTTGTGCATAATGCCGCATGTCGGTGTGTGGAAGACATGCGGAAGATATGCGCGTTGAGCGATGAAACGAAACTTTCGGTTGTCGTGGTCCAATTGAATTACTGAACCGTGATGACTCTTCACCGACTACCGTGCGCCCCACGTGAAGCACAGGCCCTCCCGCAAAGCGCTAACGCAACAACACCTCGTCTCTTGATTTGTCCCGTCACCACTGCCAATCCAAAATGCCGCCAGAGGGGCCAGCCTTGCAGCTTCTGTATACTAACCAAATCACGATAGATAGATGGAGAACTTGAGGGATGAGCGGTGGGTGGTTGAGCTAAACACATGAATGCGATCAAGGCCAATGTTCACAGCATAGCAGCGCATCAGAACCGTACACAGTGCACAAAGTAGGCGCCTGCGGTACTTTCTCTGCCAAGTTCATCGCAATCCACTTCAGACGATGTTCTACAACGGCCCGCCGAGCGACCCGGTTTCATCTTGCCAACCGCTCTGGAAGCGCATCGCTTTCCCGCTTACCGCTTTGGTCAAACCCTTTCTGCAACTACACCGCTGTCCACCATTCAGAGTCAGTTCACCGCTGAAAACTACACAAAACTAAACCACATACAGCGAACAGCACAGCATGAGTAGCACTAGGTCGTTCGCTAGACATGCTCGCCCAGTTCGAAAGTCGTGTTTCATGTTGGCCTTGCAAGGCTCCATGCCGTAGAACTTTTGCAAAACTGCCGCCAGACCGCTTGTCGAGATCTCAGGCCAGGATCCCAAAGCCGGTGGATCGTGTTTCAGATGTTCTCGAGCGCCGTGAGCACTGGTTCGTAGGTCTCGGTTTACGAAAGGAATAAGTACATGGTGCTTCGCCGCACAACAACAGCCATCACATTGAACATCATATCGAGGATTTGCGAGCACTGCCCACCGGCTCGAGACATCCACCCCTTCCCCCCTCTTTCTTTCTTGTCTTAGACATTCTGGAGCAGGTCTCCCCTCTAATCGTTGCTCGACAATCGTTACTTTCTGTCCAAACATTCAATAGCTCTGGAAGCTATCACATCATCAAAATGTACAGCCGCCACACAACACCACCTGCTTCCTCGTACAACTACATGCCTGGTAGTGTCGGATCAGATGCCACATACTACTCGCAAGAGTCGTCACCAGCACCGAATACGGCTCCCACCCCACCGCGATCACCTATTCGCCAACATGGACCTATGCTCCTCCCCAAGGTTCGCACCCAGGACCAGGTAGCTGAGCCTACTGCCGGACCCATTAGGCACCGTAGGACAACTTCAGCTGCCTCGAACGTCAGCTTTGGCTACAGCCCTTACGCACGACCTGTCTCTATGTCGCGCCGTGAATCGAGCCCCTACACCCACAACACACTGATCTCGCCCATCTCAAACAACTCATGCGACTTCAACGGGCTGTCTATGCTTAACTCTCCCATCACATTCACACCATCTCAGGGTCGCCGAGCATCGTCATATGCCCCCACGCACTCGCGCTCAGGCTCCATCAATGCTTCCCGTCACGTGAGGTCTACCTCTGCCAACAGCATTGATGAGTCGACCATCAGCCGGTATGGCTTTCCCACATACCGCAACCTTCCCAACTATGTGACCGCCCCAAGTGCGCCTCAGTCAAACTTCATCACACCTTCCATCGAATACTCCACAGTACAGCAGCCTCCCAGCTGCGCTGCCACAGCGCTCGATTTCCCTCTTTTAGACTTCGAGCCTGCGCCTGCTGTTCAGTACCCATCCTTCACAGAGCAGCCTAGCTTCGATACTTTCCAGCCCGTTGCAACATCTTCTCTGCTTGAGTACCTCGGCGCTCCCAACCCTTCCCCGGCTCTTGTTCGCCGCGTCACAAGTGCACCGCGCGGCACCAACAACCACTTCTGGTGGGACATCCGCAATCTTCGCAGCTGGGAAGACTTCAACATTTCCGCCATCAAGGAGATCCCCTCCATCCTTCCCCTCCTCGAGGTCCCAATCTCCACATCGTATCTCCCTCAGCCCGTTCGCCAGAACATGCAGCCAGAGAACGAGTCAGCTCTTCACGATATTTGCACCAATTACTACGCCAACAAGATCAATGCCGCCCTCAAGATTGCTCAGGGCAATTCTCATATCCAGATGCGTGCCATCAAGTCTGCTCCCGGTGCCCGCACTCAGCCCGAGTTTGTCTCCAGCTACCCTTCCGACTTCGAGAAGACCCTTTTTGGTGACGTTCGCGGACGTGTTGTTGGTCTCGTCAAATGCTACGACAACTGGAACACTGGCATGCGAAGCGAGTCCGCACCCAAGCAAGTCCTCTACCTCCAAGGCCTCGCACACCTGCAGCGCGTCATGCGCGAACACGGCTGCCGCTATGGCTTCATCATGACCGAGATCGAGCTTCTGTGCGTTCGTGCAGGCGGCGACTCATCCACTCCGGACCCAACGACCTTTAACGCTGCAGCCGGCATGCCAATCTTCGGGTACCTCGAACTCTCTGCCCCCATCTCGTTGTCTACATCCGGACTCTCTGCTTCTGGTGACATTCAGCTCACCGCCTCTCTGGCATTGTGGTATCTCCACATGCTTGCCAAAGAGAACCCGTTCGAGGGCATGGGTACCTGGCGCATGGAGGTCGGCGGCCCTGCGGCGCTGACCAGGCAAAACCATCTTGAGAAAGACGCATGGATCCCTAAGCCCCAGCTTGGCGAGAAGAGGGAGGCTAAGCGTGTCCGAGGATGGGTGTTTCCTGATGAGCCTTTAAGCAAGAGGGAGTGCGGTAAGGGACGCCGTGGCAAGAGCGTTGGTTGAATGCTGTCAAGCCAAAGGCTGAACAGAGCCAACATGTTGGATGATCTTACGAAATGACGAGGAGGATGAGTAACGGCGATATACCCGGCTGCCGGCCAGCTGAAAAGCATTAACGGCGTCTAGCATTTACAACGCATTGCGAGGAGTTTTGATTAGCATTTACATGGTGTGCATTATCGCAGGCTAGACTAGCCTTTACATAGTTCAGACGCATAGTCAGTAATGGAAATACTGTCCATACAACATTACTATACTTGTTCTCTCGCTCTTATGATCGCTTCCCCTATATTAGTGTCTTGTTTGACCTAGTGATGTCCAAACAAATTGGACAACTCTATTGTGCACTTTTCTACAGGTTGTCGAGAAGTGTACTTTGCCTTCTACCAGCACGTACCACAATTCACACGATAATCGTGCAAATTGAAAAATCTGCATGACACAGTCCTGTGTCGTACACACTTGGCTGATCCCCCCCAACTTGGACTGACATCCACTTGCGTCGCGAAAGCTCCTATCGGACCGAAAACTCCAAAAACATATTAACTCCCATACCTTTCAAGTTCGGCGTATATCTTGATTTCTGCTATACAAGCATGCAGGCCTCGTGCCTTCAGCAATTCTCAGCTTTGCACCTAAACATTACTGTATGTAAGCTACGTTATATTTGGAAATAGTCAGGAGCTACAAGATCTTCTCGTGTATCAACTACGGGTAGCATTACAAACGCTTTCGCTTCAGCTTTCTCCTTTCAGACCCTTCAATAGTTGGTGATGCGTGGTGAGCACTTGAATCGGCAATGACGTACGGTGTGCTGTGTGCCGGTGATGATCTGCTTTTCATCACGGTGGTGATCACATCACCCACTGGAGATATGATTGAAAATTGGGCTAGGATCGGAGTGGGAGCTAGAGCGATGAGGCGTTTTCGTAAAGCCTGACAATGAGGGTGGTCACTTCCGTACAGACGTTGATAACCTGCAAGTGCTCTTCTATACAACAGTATGGCATCATCTGCTCGATACTGGCGATCGAAGAGACGAGCGAGACCCAACATGGCATCAAGCGCTGATCTGAAAGAGAAAATGATCTCTTGTCCAGATTCCCTCTCACACCCATCGAGCGTTCGCGTGTGTATCTTCTCCGCCTCCACTAGCTTTCCCTGGTTGCTGTAGAGAATACCCAAGTTGTTGACTGTGTCAAGCGTCGACGTGTGCTTTACTCCTAGTGCCTTCTCGATTCCTTTCGGCACCTGCATGTACATCTTCTCCGCCTCGCCTAGCTTTCCCTGGTTGCTGTAGAGAATACCTAAGTTGTTGACTGTGTCAAGTGTCGACGTGTGCTCTGCTCCCAGTGCCTTCTCTTTTCTTTCCAGTGCCCGCATGTACATCTTCTCTACCTCGCCTAGCTTTCCCTGATCTCTGTAAAGATTGCCTAAGTTGTTGACTGTGTCGAGTGTCGACGTGTGCTCTGCTCCCAGTGCCTTCTCGTATCCTTCCAGTGCCCGCGTGTACATCTTCTCCGCTTCGCCTAGCTTTCCTTGGTCGCTGTAGAGAATGCCTAAGTTGTTGACTGTGTCAAGTGTCGACGTGTGCTCTGCTCCCAGTGCCTTCTCTTTTCTTTCCAGTGCCCGCATGTACATCTTCTCTACCTCGCCTAGCTTTCCCTGATCTCTGTAAAGATTGCCTAAGTTGTTGACTGTGTCGAGTGTCGACGTGTGTTCTGCCCCCAGTGCCTTCTCTCTTCCTTCCAGCGCCCGCAGGCACATTTTCTCTGCTACATGTAGCTTTCCTCGACCTGCATAGAGCATTGCCAGACCATGAATGGCGGATATTAGTGTATTTTCGCTCATCTCTTGTCTATGGGCTTTCTGCTCTTCCGCCCGGCCAGCCATAATCTCTTCTCTTCTACTGCTGCACCGCTCGGCATGTGGGAGGAGTTGTGCCTCTATTTCCCAGTGTTTCCTCTCATTACTCCCAGGCACTGCTATCCCAACCAGCACAACTGCCAGCCACGACAACGCAGTCTGTTGACTTTCGTCTTGTATATGGAGTGCCCATTGGTGCACCACCGGATGCGTCGAGTGGCCTGTCCCATCATCCGTCTCTTCTATCAGAGACTAGTCCCGAAGCACCCCAATATCCCTAATATACTCTATCTCATTGCGCACTATCGCGCCAAACCATTCCGCTGTTCGTTCTGCAGCTACGGTTGACTCCTTTGGTGCAGTAGCAAGCAGCTCATAGCATAGGCTCTTGTTGTCGAGGTATGCCCATAGAAGGAGCAGGTTCGCAGCTATCTCATTGTTTGCCCTGATGGTCGTATACGATATCGTCCAAGTCGTTGCAATACTACCGTTAGTATAGCTTCACAGCGGCATGCGCCTTTTACTGTAAGGCTTTATCAGCTCTCGCCACTGCTCCTTATATAACCGAGTGTATACATCGAAGCTTGTGCCTGTCTCGCTCATGTACGCCGCAGCCTGCGTCAGGGCCAGTGGTAGTCCATCGAGCAGTCCCAACAGCTCGTCACCGTCCTGACCTGTGATTGCGTCAACTTCGCTACATCGCCCGCAGCTGCTGGGGCTATACCCCGAGATACTTACCTACACTTCTCCCGTACCATGTCTTAAATATAGCCCGTGCCTGCTCTTCATTTACCTTCTTCACCTCCCAACGCTCTCCAAGCTGCCCTAGGTGGAGAAGACGAGTCGTAATCAGCAGTGATCCATGGTCAGCTTCTGGAATGTAGTTCTCAATGTCACATGTCTCCAGGTCCACATCTTGCTGTCGACCGTCCCGATCCACATTGTCTATCACCAGCAGCCAGTCACAATTATCTGGTATGCTCAGCCAGCCTAGCACGTCCTCTACCACTGCTTCTATGTCACCACCATGGCCAGCGGCATACAACCTAATGGTCTCAGGAATCTGTCCCGCCGGGATGCGGCTCGCAAATCCCGTAAAGCTCTGGTTGAGGCTACTCTTGCTGCTTCCATCTAGCCACAAAACTGACGAAAAGCCATGCTGGTGTTTTCGGGCAAAGTTGACCGCCAGCTGGGTTTTACCCATGCCGCTCAGCCCGAAAGCTACCAGTAACTGCTGTTCTTTCATACCATTTTGCGGCAGAAGCGTCTGCTCTAGCACTTGCGTGTTTCTTGGTCGCTCTGCAAACTTCCCCACAGGCACAGCCTTGAGGCTGAAGGGAATGCGGTACTTGCAAGCTTCCCCTATCGCTTTGTTCTTCACCACACTCTCTGCAGGAACAAATGACAAGATTAGCTTTGCACAAGCGGCTGCCATAGCAGCTGCATATGGCTGCCAGGCCTTATTCTTGTGCGAGTCGGCGTAGTCACATATGCCCGCACCACCAGGCACGAGAAGTCATTCATCAACCCTGCCGCCTCCATCTCGAAACACAGCACATCACCTAGCTCTTCGCTCAGCTTGTCTCGCGTCACACCGTCCTTGATCACTTAATTACTAGATGCTATTGTACCATAGTGGATAGTCACTTCCTTGTCAGCTCCTCGCGCCGTCCGATGGACTACATGGCCTGTGCTGCACCGCTCACATGTAGCTCCATCATAGTGATAATATGTCGGCTCAAACAAAATGTCAAATCCAGCTTTTTCACGGCTGAAGGATGGATGTTGATCAAATGCCGAAAGATACGTTGCAAGGGAAGATCTGTCCTGGTAGTGGTGCGCCCTTAGCTGAGTGATGGCATGAAGCAATACCTTAGGCGGTGCACTCAGCGATCCAGCTCGAGTGATTTTTCCATCTCGTCCTGTTTTGCCAAAGTCATACTGCACCACTCCACTGTGCTGGCGGAGCGGCTGGCTGATGACGACATCTCCTAGTCGTATGTCTGCCTCGGCACTAGGGTTCCCGCCACCGACGCCCACCATTAGGCCAAAGTAGATGGACGTGAACTTGGCCATGGCGTGCCCTGCGCTGAAGGCAGCAGGGCCTATACCATCTGACCAGCTGGCAGGCATGCTAGAACGACGTTGTGACTACCAATGCGACTCAGAGTATACTGAGTTGAGCCTACGCCATCGTGAGGCAAATGCTCCTTAAGCATTATCCGCGCTGCAGCTAGTTCGACTGACAGAGCACAAATCCATCCTACTGTGTAAGCAGCGGCATCAAGCCTGCGCTGAGCCATAAGAAGTTCTTCAGAACGCCGGTGATGGGCGCACTGGACGCGCCTAGGATTGTAAGAATAATCTTGTCGCACCTAAGGGCATGTATGCGTAGAAGCAGCAGGATGTGAAGGCGTGAGAGTGTGAGACAAAACGGAAGCAGGTGAAACTTGTCCCTCATGCTACGACTTATTGCACAGCCTTGCCAGCTTGCGCTTGTCGCTCGGTTGGGAGATGATTGGGGGCGGAGAGAGTTGCAGGTGGGCAGGCCAACGTGCTGCATCGCTTATCGTCCATAGGGCTAGTCAGCCTGCAGGACCGGAGTGGACCATGCGGTTACAAAAGCTGTGAGGAGCACACTGTAGTCAATCAATCAATCACTACTCATCCACTCAGACTTATCACGTGTTCTTCAAAGCTGTACCCACAATCTACTTTGGCTAGTAGATTACAAACAGAAGCTGAAGTGGTCGGTTTTTGTTCACGCTCTCAATGGTCATTGCTCATGTGCTTGAGTTTTCTTGTAAGTACGCAGCCCAAAGGCACACATTCTGTTTTGATTAATATTTGAGTGGAAACAATTTCTAAAATCAGCCAGCACAAACTAGACAATTGTCTCCTAAGCAAGTGGAATTAGGACCTTTCTTGGTACATACTACATTGAAATCCTGTTGCTCGCTAAAATCTAAACATTCGTAGGATGGAGCGTACCATCCCCCTTGCTACATGTGAGCCTTTAAATTTACCGCGCAAAGAAGATGAGTCCTTAAGTTCTCAGATTCCTCCCTAAAAACGCCTACCCACAACTTGAATCAGATCAGAGAAAGTTGCTGCGACGTTTCAATGTCCCACGTATGGTTTGCACGGATGTGGGTAACAAATGCAACGGGTATTTTGGAAGCAGAGTGAGCTATAATCAGGCGGGCAAGATAGAAGGTTACTGTGCGTCCATGTGTGACGATGGTTAGTTGTATGAGACTACTGCTAACAATTCATCCAGCTACATGGCTTCGCTGTCTTGTCAAGATCACAAGTTGGAGGGAAGATACTGGCACAACATACATATGGCACGAGATGAATTTTTTCGGCCGCTGGGAGCCTGGTCGTTGCATGATCCTTTGCGTAGACACACCAGACAACTTCCGAGAACAGTTGGAACAGGCCATGAACAGCGAACAAGGGGGACTTGACCTGAGCGACCCTTTCGTTTTGCACATTCCTTTGATGGACCAGATCATCACTCTTTACGATCAATCTGTATGGAGTATCCGTGATCTGATCCGTCGAGTCGAAAAGGTAATTCGATTGCTTTTCTTTAGGGGCTAGATCAGTGTGGCTGACCGTTCGGAATAATAGACAAGAGAGGAGAAGGACCGATCTATTGAAGCAGACTTCTCAGAGTTGCATGAGATTTCTCGGCACGCAACTCATTCTACGGAGACGCTTTCTGTGACGACAAAATCGATGGAGGCAATGCGGGAGCAACACAAGACCTTTCACGAGCGCGAGCGCCACACTGTCAACGCAAACAGCCCCTGCTGGACAGCGACGCAAGGTTACATGGGTTTCCAGGAGCAGCTCATCCAGAACTTGAAGCTCCGCTCGCGAGCGAACCAAGAAAGGCTTCAAAGCGAAATCACACTTGTAATACTATCTCTCCTAGTCCACCTTCAGATGTACGCAAGAGACCTTAGGCTGACAGGAAACAGGCCTACAATGTAATCACGCAACGCGACAGCAAGATCATGGTGCAGATTGGAGCAGCAACCAAAAGCGACAGTACTGCTATGAAAACCGTGGCAGTAGTGACAATGATATTCTTGCCCGCCACATTCACTTCAGTTAGTCTGGACTGTCTCTTTCTGACCGATTGTACTGACAAGCCCTCAGGCGGTTTTCAGCATGAGTTTTTTCGAATTCTCACCTGGCGACGACACCCAGGCAGATGAATGGAAGGTTTCTAGCAAGATTTGGATATACTGGGCTGTCGCTATTCCACTAACTGGATTGACATTTTTTGCTTGGATATTCTGGAGGAGACCGATGACTCAAAGGTTCGCGGAGCGCCACTCTCATCATCTACGAGATATGCAAAGCGAGAAAGTGTAGCAGGGCGGACTGATGGGAAGCCAAGCCAATGACCAACAATGCGTTGTCACTCCATTGCTTGATGTTGAATCGAGAAACAAGTAGTACGTAAGTAAAGTGTGTGTGTGTGTGTGTGTGTGTGTGTGTGTGTGTGTAAAGAATGTCAGTCGTGATTATGAACTGTTGCATGTCAGCAAGAAGCTCATTGAGCCGCGGCAACACATAAATGTGAGACTAGGCAATGTTTGGGCTTCAGGGTAGGCTGAGTATACAGGACAAACCAAAGTTTTCCATTCCTCTGCACATGACATTGATAGGACAGGATACTGATAGAGTAGCTGACAAAATAGTTCACCGGCTCATCTGCAGGCCTGCTCAGCCCCACGGATAGGTAACCTTGTTCGTAACAGAGCCCACGTCGATATTTGCCGCCATCAACTGCTAAGGCCTACTCTAGAGGGCCCAAGGAAAGCCAGACAAGGCAGAGAAGATATCTGAGCAGGCGCTAGCTAGGTAAGTACGAAGGACGGTTGAATGATGGAACATCTGGTAGCGACGTTTGTCGTTGTCGATTAGAGAACACTGTACCATTGTGTACAAAAGCACTCATAGTTTACTAACAGCTGGTCGGAGACGATCACCCAAACTGTCGGGGTTTGCGTGAAAGCCTCACTGCTCTAGCTTCAAAAGAAGGCAAATCACTGATGTGAAAAATAGCGGGTCACTACCGGCTCACAGCCCACTGCAGGCCATTGTGGATTACGGCGCACGTGACTTACTATCAGCTGCTAGAAGGAATTGAAGGTAGAGACGGAAGCAAAAGTGAGCCTAAGGTTAGCTATAGCTTGTTCGTCATTGAGAGAATCTGCTGCTCCAGATTGCCTGAGATGTGTCCTCGATCTGAAATATATCCCCCGCTGTCGGAATACTGATGCATCACAACCCTGGGGTATGAGCTAGTACCATTCGGGACTAACTTGGTACCCCGCGGTACATATTCCATTCTCGATAGACAGTAGACATTAAGACAACAAGAGACCACCTACACATGTACTGACGATTGATATATCGAGGGGCACATGCGTTAAAGCCCTGCCAACGCCTGCACTAATGTTATTGGGTTCCTGAATACACTTCAATGCTAGTACATCCCAACCAGAGATGTCAACAATCAAACAAATTGTTGAGAATATTCCGCTCACCTGTCATGAGGACGTTAGGTCACATGACCTGCGCCGCTCTATATTAGCGGAGCTGCGCATAGTTAGCAATCGATACACTCTACAACCACTTTTGACTTGAGCAGAGCTATCCATTAGGTAGTCATACTACGACTAATGGCACTAGTTTCTTAACACAAATCCAAATATGGGGTCTCAGACTTGCTTGTTTGACGTTTTTGCAGCGTTCGAGTTTGTTTGCTTGACTTGGCAAGGCTTTTGGTGTTGAATTTGCTTGCTTGCTTGATCACATTTGAGGAATCCGATCTATCTCAAAGGGGACTAGTATGGTATTGCAGGGTCCGGCTCTTCCCACTTGTTAATGCTAAACTCTTTAGTGAGCTTATTGTCGTCGTACTCTGCTGTTGCTGTTGTGCTTGGAGGCTTAAAGCCTGCGCTATCCCATCGCTGTACACAAACCAAAGCAGCCAGTAACTGACTGCCTAACTTGCGCCTCGGAGGCTCCATTATATCACCAGTCTTCGAAAACACTCGTTCGCAATCAGCGCTAGAGGCAGGGATAGTCAACACATCTAGCGCTAATTGTGACAAATTGGGATACTTTGGCTGAAGCTGCCTTCAGTATTGGGCAGCTGTGCAGCTCTCTTTGTACTGATCTGACGTCCACATTGGTTCTCTAAGCCAGCTTTCCAGTTCATATTCTATAGTATCCTCGTTGTCATTATCGAGGGCTGAGTCGATCGCTTCGTCAAAACTGCTTATTGGAGCTTTTCGTGCTGCCGCTGTCGACGTGGTTTCCCGGGTAGGCTTGTATTCGCTCCACGGGAGTTGGAATCTTGCGTGCATGTAGCTTAATAGTGTGTGTTTGTTTCTCCAGAAGACTTTGAAGTAAGTTTTGTAGCGCGGGTGGAGAGCTGTGGCAGCGTAGTAGACAGGAACGGTAAGCAGCTTTCCGAGATAATCAACTACCTTCTTTCTTGCAGCGCGTAGGTTGATGGCTGGGTTGGCTGGCTGCCGTAGCCTTCGCGCTTCTTCCACGAAGGCTTTGGCGCGCGATTTGGACGTTTGGTGGCGGGTTCAGCTGCTTCGTTAGGCTCATGGCTTCTTTTTAGGGACATAACAGACGTTGATTCAAGCAGTTAAGTTGGAAGATAAGTTGGAAGATAAGTTAAAGGTCCAACATGAACATCATGCCGCCAAGGCTTACTGCATGGATGTGTGCACCCACATCAATCGAAATAGAGAAAAACTAACAACGGGTTTTAATTCAGCAGCATCATTTTCATCATTCAGCTTACAGGATAGTAAATTAATAAAGGCATTGTGGCGCAGGAATTTTTCAAGTGATTAACACAAGTACTCTGACTTCGATTCTAAGCGTTACTATCCTTGACGCTAAGCGAGCTAAATATGCCCAAATATGCTCAAATATTTGGCTGGTCGTTCACATCTTTGCTTGGATTTGCTTGCTCAACTTTTGCAGAGAAGTTTGTTTGTTTAGATTTGGATTTGTCAAGCAAGCTCAAGCAAATATTTGGTAATTTTTCATTGTTGACAACCCTGATCCCAACGTACAGTGTACGGATATGGGCAATGTTTAAGACTACTGTGGTGCTTGCAAAATGGGACGCAGCACCTTCCCCTACCCCTCATAGATATCTGTAAGTACCACCTCTGGATACAGATGGGACAAACCTATTGGCGACATGCTCACGTTTGACAAGAACGTTGAGATATTGTGCCTTGGAACATGTGCACAGACATGACAGGATTTGCGCATGAATAGCTATCAATCGGTTATGGTTTCGTAGGCCATGGATACGCAATGTGCGATGACAAGCAAGAATAGTAGGATTAACTGCTTAATGAAGTTTGGTAGACTCATCAGGCTTTACAATAATTTGAGAATATATCTGTGTAGTCAACAACATCGCCTTGCCGAATAAGTTCCTTTCGTTGTGGCCATTTCAACTTGAGCATCGATGATGGACGACAAGGAATGTGGGGACTATCGAAGCCTCAAGCGATTCCAGCGCTGACTGTCTAACGGAACACTCAGAGGAGTTTCATGACTATGTGAAAGAACAGAGGGACACCATAGATATCTCAGAGAGACTTATCGGTATTAATCATTCGCCTATAAACTTTGTCTCGAAACGATAGGGCACTCATCAGGCGCGTCATCACAGCAGTACACCGAACTATTTAATTACAGTGCCCGCGCTTAGTTCGGTCCCACCTCGGTTCAAAACATCGCGCTAACATTCGCACCTTCATTTCTATCCGCTCCAGCACCATCAATAGTAGACTTATTAGAACAGTTTATAGCATAAATTACTTGCAGATTAACAATATCTAGTCTGGTAGCCTTGCGCCTTTTCTACTGCAGCTAGGCGGCGAGGCATACTGTGAATAAGCTGGCGGATTAGGCTATCAGGTATGGATAACCTGTTGGATAAAATGTCAAATGGTAATGTATGATGATTGTTGATTGATTCTGTGTCTATCTCCTGGACCGAATCCATGCGCATTATATACATGCGCCAAGCCCTTTTCTCCAGGTGAAGGTGGAATCAAGTTAGACGACACGGTCACCTTTACTAGGCTTATTCACCTAATCCCTTCCATCTGACATAGCCATACCTCCTTCAGAGCCTCACAGAACCGATCCCAGTCCTCCTGGGCTTCACCTATTGTATCAAACTCAGGGTAGGCCTGGTGCATAGCCTGTTTCAAGGCCCACCAAAGGTGCTCGATAGGGTTGAGGTTCGGAGAATATGGTGGGTGATCAATCACCCATACACCGTGACGCTCCAGATACTCCTTGGTCGCTTGAGAGGTATGAACTCGGGCGTTATCCTGCAGGAACCGATCTCCTGGTTGATAATAAGGTAAAAGACCTTCATCGAGTGCTTTGATATAGGACTGGCTTGTGTACCCCTGTCCTTTGGAGGTGTAGTCCCGCTCCATGATCACCAGGGGTGACCGGCCAACTCTACCACCTCTTGTGATCCAAATAGATGACCATACCATCTGTTGCTTACCACGATCAGTTGTCACCTCTATCAATTTATCATGGTCATATGTCTCATCTGTATATCCAAAGCTCCATTCTGTCTTCCTCCCAGAACCACGTTGAACTGAACATTCATCGCTAAACCTGACTGTACATCGTTTCCAGTTGAACGTACGACTCTCCCGGGAATACCGGAGACGCTTAGCAGCTACAGATTATATAATCTTAGGTCGACGGCGGGCTCTGAAATTCTGGATATCCAACTCTTTCAATGCTGCGCGTAGGGTAGAGGCTGAAACCCTAGGGTGGTCTTCATCTATAAGCTAATACCCTAGCTCCCGCTGCATCTGCTGGTATTTAATTTTTGGCTTTTGTCTAGCAAGGCGAAAAAGATAGCGCTTTTCTCGACGAGACAACTTAGGCGGCTGGCCAGATCTTGGTCGTGATTGATTCGAGTGAGTAGACTGAAATCGCTGAATGGTCCGATTGATGGTGCGCTTGGAACAACTAAATTCAGCTGCCAAGTCCCGGCTTGCAACACCGGCTTCATGCTTGGATATAATACTATCCCTCTGGCGGACTGATAGTTCACCACCTGCGACGCGACTCGCTGGAATCTAGGCTCCAAAAGAGATCATATTGCTGTGGTGGTGGAGGTGGTAGTCTCACTTGTTGAGGTGCGCGTTCGAATTCTGAAGTTGGGGCCCGAGCGCGGGACCAGACTAAGCACCTAGTACTGTAGTTTGCGCAGCATAAAGGGGAACAAGACAGAAGTTCACGCACATCTGATAAAGATGGAAATAGCTCTCAAGCCCCCTTACTTGAAATATCTCGACCACGCCATTTTTCTACCATAAGGGTGACACAGTTTTGTTCGGTAATATTTATGAGACAAACGGGGGTTGTCTTTATGATACTTTTCAAACCTGAGTTCAATACAGATCCATGCTACTATTACATCTCACACGTCGATGGGCTGTTGGATGGTGCCATCTTCTCAGTGTTACACAGTAATCCCGGTAACCTTTGATGTATGAATTGCAGAAAATAAGGTAGCGCTAGTGAATTGAAATATGTAGTGTGGCTATGGGCAATTCAGAAGAAAAAGTTTCGTGCCTGATATGAGCGGTGCCATATAATCAGATGTCTATACAAACCCGAGAACTAGGGTATCTGAAAAGAGCTAACGCCTGCTATCCTACTATCTGTCCTTTACGCCATTGTTCAAGAACATGTTCATACTATACAGAGTCCATTCCAGGCTACCGTAACTTTTGCAAATACTTGGCCTCACTCTTTACCGTCCTTCCTTTCGTCATCAACATTCATCCTATCTCCCGGCACAGTGACTGCACCACCACTCGCCAGCACCGCCTGCGCAGGCGCTGGCCCCAACCCGAAAGGCACACTCGAACCTACTCTCTCCGTACTTGCCCTTCCAGCATATAGTCCTGGGAACATAGGCCTGATAGTAGCAAAGCTCGCTGAGCGGCGCTGATGCTCTTGGACTTCCTGACCAATCTCTTGGACTTCGCTCTCATCCAACTCACTGAGCTCACTCTCATCGTCTGCATCGTCATCATTGTCGTCCGCCGTAATGTGCTCAGTGTCCCCCTCATTCTCACCCTCTTGCTCGTCGTTATCATTGTCGTTGTCATTATCATGAGAGTTGTCGTTGTTCGCACTTGCAGTCGCAGTTCCTGGTGCGCTATCGAACGATGCGGACGCTGCGAGCAGCGAAGTACTCAAACCACTGGCAGGTGCGAGGCCGGCCTGTTGATTGGGTCTATCCGCCGGTTGGCGTGAGAAAAGAGATGGAATTGTGGCATTAGCAACTGGGGGCGAACGGATCGGTATTGAGGTAGTCTGTTGTGGCGTACTGACAACAGCGAGTTTCTGTACACAGGCTTCAGCTCGACGCTGAATCTCACGCTTCCCGACCGCTTTGGCTCTCGGTTTAGCAGTTTGTTCTGGTTGCACAGGCGCTTGAGGCAAAGCTGGTGGCTGCTGGAGATGGGATTGGTTGGGATGATGGATTGTGAAGGGTGTGTTGCGGCCTTCGTCCGCACCATCGACTTGAACCTGCATCAACGATGCAACAGAGAGAGAATTGGTAACCGGCTGTGGTGTTATGGTACCCGATTGGCCCGGCTGAGCAGACTGGTGCTGTTCCGACGGTAAAGGTGGCAATGTTGGTCCAATGATGGTGTACAGCATAGCGTAGCTGTCACCAATGAGGTCGTCAATCGGCGTGGGCTTCATTAGCCCATTGTTGAGGCGCTTAAGTTCAATGGCATCACGAAGCACGTCCAGGACAGGGTGCTGTGTGGCAGGACTTTGACACCAAGCCTCCATTCGTGCAGCAAGGGCACCAAAGTCCTCTTGGTTGACCGATTTGAACGCTGAATCCTCCTGACCTTCATTGACATCACCAGTGCGTCGAAGCAACTTCAAATAACGTGTGCATAGGTCTTTCCACAACTCAGTATGCTGGAAAAAGTCTGTTTGCTTTCGCCGCACGCGTCTGGCTAAGGCCTCAAAATTGGCCTTATCCCCAGTCTTGTCTAACAGATCGATGAAGAACTTTGTATACCGTAGTGTGTACACAAAATGGCGACCGGGTCGCTCATACTCAGGTTTCCATACTTGAACTGCCATAGTTTTGGTGAAAATCGTCTGTGTGAGCTCGTGCTTAGCTCCGTGCGCCAACACAAGTTCTTTTCCATCGTCGTAAATGATGTGGGCCGATCGTGCTATGATGCGGTGGTGCCAACTCGACTTGTCTGCTGTGCGCAGAGCTTTAACAACTGCTAAGATATAGCGCTCCCAGTCATCTGCGGTACTAGGTGGACCGATATTCTTCGAGTAAAAAGTATTTGATAATACTTCCACGCCTTTCTGATGGCCAATGGCCCTCTGTTGAACAAGCTTGTGGATGATAGCGACCAGCTTGTAGTGCGGTTCGAGGATGGGTTCACCACTCTTGCCCTTCTTATCGGGTAGCCTCTCAATCGCACCGATGACTGCTTGAACGACATCTTCCCAGCTTGGACTGCTTTGGGCTGGTGAGGCGCTACCTGAGGACATGTCTTCCAGCATAGCTTTGTGATTTGCAGCCCACATTTTCCAAATACTTTTCCCGAGCATGTAGTGGTCCCACCATTTGTCCGGGTGGCCCTTGATAGCGCGTTTGTATAGCGTACTGGCAAACTTCCAAGCAGTGTAAGGCTGCAGCGGCACAAAAGGTATATCGCGTTGCGCGCCCGACAGACCCGGCACATTAACAAATCTGCGCTCGCCGTCCCGGGTCTGAAAAGCTTCCATGCTGAAAGGCTCACGAGATGATGCATACATCCGGTCGCCGAATTCTGTGTACATTTGTGCAATTTGGGCTTGATCTCGAGGTGAAGTACTTGCTTCTCGCACAGCACACGCTACTGCCATAGTATAGCAGTTGATTGCACCGCGCTGGAGGTTAGCAAGCTCAATAGAGTTACTGTTGATTTTATCCGCATTCCAAGAAACAGCTTCCTCAAGCTGCGTGTCGTAAGCCTGAGCAAGGCGGTACCACGTTTCCCAACGTTCGATTGAGTATTCAAGATCTTGCAGGAAAAAGGCTTGAGCATAGTTCAAATCCTCAGTAGGTCCTTGCGTCATACGCTTCTGAGAGCGGAACTTGCTTAGGGCGATGTTGCCCATTAGGAAGAACCATCCTTTCGATGCAGCCACCGCTTCTTCATCAGGTACAACCCTTGTGACAAGTGAACTGACTCCCTTGAGACAGTTAAACAGTGTTGTTGGATGAACTGGCGACTTAAAGTAAGCCGTGATGGTTTTGCGATTGAATGTTATATCATCATGCTGCTTAGGCCTTCCCAAAGCTGCATGAACCTTTTCGATAGTGGCCCTGAGTTCTTGCTTGGTCTTTGGTAGATCTTTAAGGTCCACCTTAGCAGCCTGAGACATGACAAAGGGAAGGAGATTGAATGCAGCTTTCTTGTCAAGGACGTCGGGAGTCGATGAGAAGTCCTGACATTCGAGAGGCTCGATGAATAACTTAAGCCCATACAGGTCATGCAACACTTGGCAAAACTCAGTATCGCGACTATTAGTGTCGATGACATCGTCCAAGCGAAGTATCTCATCTTTGGCTAACCTCAGAAATTGACGTCCGGACTGATGGCAGAAGCCACGAATTCCAGTAGCATGATGAACATGGCGCAAGAACTCGAAGAGATCTTCAGATGGCGCTGGAAATTCCTCGGTGTTCTGCGAAATACCCTCTCTGAGCAGATAGTACTGTAACGTCCAGAGCCGCAACTGAATGTCATCAAGTCTTGTCGACATGTTTACAAACGCTTGATTCGGCAAGCCTTCGATTCGAGGAATCGGTGTCTTCCCGATGCGAATCAAGTCGCGGAACATGTTGGCAGCGGATAAGATGTGCAGCAACTTTGCGATCGCCGACATGGATGCTTGCACATGCTCGAAAGACAAGCAATCGAAAGCCGTAGGCTCACCCCGCATGATCTGTAGAATCTTGACTGCCATGTCGTCAATGACTCGAAAGCGGGTCAAGAGCTTTACCTGGCGTTCAGCCAGCGAAAGTTCTTGGAAGGTCGATGTGTCAAAGTCATCGACAAATGCCTCGATGCTTCTCAGATAGCACGACAATACCTTGGGAGGGTACTCAATCGCGTCGTACGCCTCGCGAAGCCGTTGCCAAAGTGACAAGCGCACATTGACATTAGCTGAATCAAGAAATTTTCGCATCTCGACAATAGGCGACGGCCGGCCCCCTTCCATGTCTGCTTGTAAGCCCGGCGTTGCGACCTGGATCGAAGAAGACATCAGCGTGACCTGCTGTAAGGGTGTTTCCTCGCCCGTTGGGGCGTCCGATGTCGGCTCCATGGTGTTGTTGTGCTCGAGAATAGGCTCTAGACTTTCGATCACCGTGACAGGATCCTTCTCGTCATGATTGAAGACCTTCAAAAAAAAGTCCTTCATACTGATACGTACAAGCTCGCGATCAAGAGCAGCGACAGACAACTCGGGCATAACGGCATTATTTTGTATCTGAATCGCGTGGTTGTCAAGCGCAACGAATATAGCCTTGAGTTCTGCAATTGAAGAGAGCACATGTTCCGGCGAGATGTCATCTTTGACACTCATTTGAAAGACTGAGGCCCATATATGGCGAAGTGAGAGGTTGTCCATGGCAACGTCTGACTCACAGCTGGAACGAAGTTGAATGGCCTCTCGGGCAAGTGCTGACCATCGCTCAAGTCGGTCGCACTGTAGAGTTTTGGTTGCTGGGTCTACTTGGCTGTGTGGATGCTTGATCAAGGAGTAGATGTCAAGATGCAGCTCGAATAAGGTCTGGACCATCTCGATCTGTGATGCGTCATAGTCGGATAGAGTGCAATTTTGCGATTGAAGGCGGGCTTTTAGCACGCGGTCATCCAAATTGCTGATGCGCTCGTGCATGCGCTCGAATATGTGCTCGTCGACATTGACAATGATCTGCACAATGTTTCGCTTGAGGTCTTCCGCCCACTTAAAACCCAGATAACTCGAGTCGTGGGCTGTCGGCGATTGTTGTTGACCTGCGAAAGACCCTCGTGAAAGCAGTACCTCTACCCAAGCAAATGCAACTTCTTTGATAGAGAGCCAGCTCTCATTGACGGTTCGTGCAAAAGCGCTCAACCCTTGATCATGGAGTATTGGTTTGGGAGATGCTTGGCCAGCACCTGACTTTGCGTAGCCTAAGAAAGCATTGAGACCAGCTTCTCGTGTGACTCCGACTAAATCAAATGACTCGCTGCTTAGCAGCACTTGTGCAGCTTTGCTGTTACCGCTCTGAAGAGCAAGGTACATGTCGCAGGCGACTTTGTCGCCGCTCTCTGTCGCGATTGACTCAGGAAAAGCATGCAGTAGAGTTCGTAGCTCACTGGGACCTCCAAGACCTTCGACACCCAATCTTGTGTAGATATCTTTCATAATCTCGTACAAGCACAAGTCTGCATGAACAAAGGGTTCCAGTTGTCCTTCGAGCAAGTTACTGGCATCCTGTACAACTGTCTCGCCAATCTGACCAGTTGCTGTATTCCGAGTACGGATGCGTTTCGTGCGACCACCTTCTACTGTTTCTGGTAGGCCTGCAGAGTCTGTCGAACGTTTGCGAGAAGGAGCTGGTACTCCTTCTGCAACTGTCGAATTTTCTGGTTCTTGGACTTGATTCCCCTTAACAACATCAACATCGCTTGCTTCTTTCGCATTCGTCGCAGCTTCAAGAATAGGAGCCGGTGCATCAATAATTAGTGGCTGTGGGGGCTCATTGTCCATAAGTTCTTCCACGATAGGGGCTGCTGCTGCTTCAGAGTTCGTACGGTCCGGCGTCTCGCAATCAGCGGGTACAGTAATCCGTATGCTGGACACTGGCGAAGCCTTGTCCGTAACTCCCCTCTGCTCGGCTATGAAATGCTGGAGAATGACTTCTCCAGCATTCGACCAGTCCCACTTCGTTGGTGTCAACGAGATGTGGTCAGGTGCTTCCTCAATCAGCCAACCACTGTTGATCTCCGCAACATCTGCAGGAAGTGGTGCGAACGGGTAAGGATTGAGACGTCTCTTAAGAGTCTCCGAGAGCTTCTTTCGCTTCATCAACGACAGAGGTGCCTGCATCAGCGAGACGTTGTCTTCCAGTTTGCCAACCAGTTCGCGGAGCTGTTGACCAGCTAAGCCCTCTTCGATACCTGGAAGTCGCAATAAGCTCTCCCATAACTCGTCGTTGCCATCCATTACAGACTCCAGACAATAACGAGCAAGACGCTTACTGCCAAGCATAGCTGCCACAGAGGCGGCACGCAGCCATAAATCCAGATCCGTGTCTTCCTTATCCAAGGCCTCTGCGAAGTAGTTGAGAGCACCCCTAATATTGTTCCAGCCTTCGGCCTGCGGTATTGCGCCATGCTGGGTAGCCCAATGCTGCATCGACTCTAGCAGAAACTGGCCATGGTTCTTGTAGGATAGATGCAGTATTTGAGGGAGCGTATTCGGTGCGCTGTCGGCGGCGCCAGTTGATTGGGCTGGTCCAGCCTCGAAGTCATCTTCTAGAATGGAATCAAACACCAAGCTCTCGCCGAAAATCTCATGACGCTTGTACTCAGAAAGGGACTCGTTGTACTTGAAGATGTCAGAATCGAAGAGCTCTTTGTAGGCAGCAGCCGTCTTCCGAAAGGATTGTGGTCCCTCGGAGTGGAACTTGAGGGCTGTTTGGTAGAGCTTTAGAGCCTCTTCGATTTGGATTTCTTGGGTGTCGTCGACTTCATCTTCATCTTCGTGATCTGACTCGACATTAAGTGCATGCCAGGTAGAGGCTTTCGATATCTTCTGAGGTTTCGACTATGGCCTGTTAGTGTAACTCTTGCATTCGCACACTAATAGCTTTCACATGCTCTAGACATACCATAGTGGTTGTGCGTATTTAGGGCAATCCTGGGCGAGGATCGCCAGTCATTTGATACATTTAGGGCTCGAAATATAGAGAGGTTTGTATCGCAATTATGTGGAAGTATAACGAAAGTCTGCATACAATGCGACGCGTACAACAGTAGTGACGTGGAGCGCGTCGCGACAGTGAATGTTCGCCTTGGCGGCGCAGCCCTACCGGGGAAGCTACGACCCCAGCTCTCCACCTGGACATCTCGAATGAACACGGAACCTTGACACACATCATTTACCGCGCAGCCCGGGCCTCTTCACTCTTCCTCGTCCGCATTCACTCCTCGCATATCACCGTGGACCCTTTCACTTGAAAACCCGCTTTCTGCTCGTGCGGCGCTAATTGAGCCATGGTCGCATCTCCGGCGGTACCTGAGTATGCACGTACACCTGGCCGATATCAACATATCGATTAACCCCCACTACAGGATATATGAAGATGAGCTGCACTCTGCAATTGAGGCGCGCTCCGAGTCTCTCCAGACTCTGCGCGAATTAGGCCCTCCAGACCTTGTCCATCTTATTAAGCAGCCCATCAAGTCAACAAACAGACAGATCGGCGTGTACCATCATGTCAGCGGCATTGATGCCTCGTCCTCGGCGAGTCTGGCAGCATATATCAACACGCTTACATATTCGCCTCATGACAAGCAAAATAAGGTCGTATCTGGGTTATACTGGTAGGAAAATACAAGTTTGGGGCTATAGCACTTGCTGACGAGCAGCTAGCTGCTACAATGCCTTCTCCCGCCTAGATATGCGCGTGCAGGTCTACATTCCAGGAACTGTAGAAAGTTACTGCATTGATGAGCGGGGTGAAAAGCGTGTAGCGACCGATGAGTTATGGTTAGAAACATATCTTTGCAGCGTTCTGCGTGCATACTCATACGCCGATGATGGATCAGGCGACACCATTAAGAAGATTGTTGGCGTGAGGCGGTTCAACCCGATCACAAGCACGGAGAGCGAACACAAGTTTTTGGATGCAGCCGAGCGCTTGTTCTTCAGCGGTAGGTAGAAGCTTAATACTTGGTATAGCTGGCATCTGACGTTGTACAGGTTGGCAGTTAGGATCTGATCCTGAGATTCAGGTACCCAACCTCGTTTCAAACCACCTTACAACCGGGCTTCTCAGCTACATTCACACTACGGGGAGATACACGTCCGGGATCAATTTATTCGAGAAGCTGCGCACGCGGGACCCTGAGATCTCGTCCTTGCTTGCACGCGTATACATAGAGGCAGATGAGGAGGTCAAGGCGGTACAGCTGCTACACGACGTGATTCAGGAGCTACCCATGGATTATTCTCTACTCGACTGCCAGGCTGAGTTCTGCAACAGTAAGGGCCGTGGCGACCTTGCGCTGGAGATTGCGAAGAGAAGCGTAGTATCAGCACCCAGCGAATTTGGCACTTGGGCCAGGCTGGCAGAAATCTACGTGAGCTTGGAACAATGGGACCTGGCTCTCCTGACTCTCAACTCGTGTCCTATGTTTACATACCAGGATAAGGATGCACCACGGATGCCCGAGCCGCAGAGGGTGTTCCTGCCGATCATGCCGGAGGCTATGTGCGACGAGATCGAAGACAGTAACCTTGACGATATGGAAATGGTCCACCCTACATTACGCAAGCTTCATGCGGCTGGCTTCAAGGGTACTTTCCTCAAAGCATACATCATCCTAACAGAAATCACAAAGAAGATTGGCTGGGATCAGTTGCTGAAGATACGATCGCAGGTTTTTGTTATGGAGGAAGAGTACCGTCACGAGAAACAAAATGTTCCAACCTCACATTCGCGCAGCGCCAGCACCACCGCTCTCCGCTCACCCTCACCATCCACTCAATCACCCCCCAATCCACAGGTCAACGGCAACGGCGAAGCCAGCGAGCAAGCCGAGGAAACCAACGGAGAGTCATCTGCAGAGGCAGCTGTGCAAGACTCATTACAAGAGCCCGGCCATACCGTTGCCGCTGAGATCGTCAAAGCAGGCAGCGAAGACCCCCAAACAACCAACACGGACAACACCTCGCAACCAAACTACACACAATTCCAGAACAAGCGTCTTTGCGAACGTTGGCTCGACAACCTTTTCATGGTGTTGTACGAAGATCTGCGCGTGTACACTATTTGGCGCACGGAAATGGCGCAATACAGGCAACAACAGCTTCTGTACAAGAAGAGCGCCGAGGAATGGGAGATACTTGGTGAGCTTGCCGAACGGCTGCATCATATTGACGAGGCAGTCGAGGCGTATGAGAATTGCTTGCAAATCAAGTTCTCACCAAAAGCAATGAAGGGTGTATTGAAGCTGGGTGAAGAGAAGAAAAATACACGAGACGTGTGTGCAGCATTGATTAGGCTCGTGACATGGCAATATCGCTGGTATTCTGAGGTATGTTTACTGCCTATTCTCATCAACAATATTCACTAACAATGTGGTAGTTCTCGCCCTCGCTTCTCTACACGATCCGTAAACTCATTGAAGAAGAAGGCGCAGTCAAAATTCGTAGCATCATTCAAGGTACAAGCTTACCACAGCATGTCCTTGATCTTACACATCAGTATGCGGCGCTGTGTGCAGCGTTTAGGAGCAGTGGCAGCGATGGTTAGAAGCTGTTGAAGTCTCCAGTTAAACTATGGTTGGAGCCTGCGTCCAAATGCTGAGCGGGTTGAGGAAGTGTGAGGGGCTTCTGCGAGGAGAGCTCATACCGGGTAGAGATGACTGTTCAAGATGGCACGTTGGGCTGTAGATACATTAGTAGACGACGTGTTGACGGTCTTGAAGCGATGAGAATCTATTCTTTGTGGCTTCCCCATATCTACAAATGCACACGGATACAGTGCTTGGCGCGAGAATGTACTTTGAAGTCGGTATGATGTGCATGCTTGTCAATTACACATGGCTATTTGAAAGCCACTACAGATGGCATTAATAAATGCATGAACACGGTTGTAGTAGTTGTGCAACCTTTGCATCATCATGAGGGTACTGAGCTTAACATCCAATTCCCGTTGCTTTCAGGATTCGGTCGCGTAACAGCCTCATCAACCATGTAATGAAAGCCCCTGCACTCAAGTTCTACGCGCAAGCCCGAGGCCCGTACCTGCATCAGTTCAGTCACGCATGTTTGGACGGTAGCACACAAAAGCCAGGAAGCTTTGGATAAGCAATCGATGCGGTAAAGTAGGCTTGCAAGGACGCAGAAATGAAACATGTTTGCCAGACAACGCAGAAGCAAGGAGAATAACTGGCATAAGTTCTGTAGGGAAAGGTTAGCAGGCACCGGTGGACGCGGTGAAATGTATGTAGATTTGCACACGTGCTGTCCATCATCCGCAGCGTGTCTTGCAACCATTCGATTCGTTTTATATCGTCACAAGATGCGGGATCGCATTCGTATCCCAGCCAGTAGCCGTAAAAGACCCATATCCATGATAAAAGCCCAGGATGAACATCGCGATGAACACCACTCCATGCTCCCCCGTATTTTGTCCGCCAAGCCCTTCTTTCCTCTTCCTTTCGAGAAGACAATTGAGAATAGCTTAACGGTAGGACTTCTGGTACCTGGCGCGGGCACCTGGACCGCCGAACTTCTTGGGCTCGCACCGCCTGTTGTCGGCGACGAGGAGTGTGCGGTCGTACTGAACGAGGGCCTGCTTGAGCTGGTTCTTGGAGTGCTCATCAACGTACTTCTGGTAGTAGGCGATGATGGACTTGGCAATGGCCTGACGGATGGCGTAGATCTGCGAGGTGTGACCACCACCGCTGACACGGACACGGATGTCGACGTCGGCTGCAAGTTGTCAGTTTTGTCCTCATCTTCCAGTAATCATGCGCCAAGTATTCTGACGATGAAATTGTGATAAAGTGCGAGGGTGCGTACCGAACTTGTCAAGGCCGAGGATGAGGATGGGCTCGTAGACCTTGAAGCGCAGAATCTCGGGCTGAACAAGGGAAAGAGGCTTTCCGTTGACCTTGATGAGACCCTTACCAGCCTATTTATTATTCGTGAGCATGCCGTTTCGAATGCGCGCGCCTTAGCGGTGGATATGTACCTTGCAGTGGGCGACAGCAGTCGCGGTCTTCTTCTTGCCGAAGCATTGCACAGATTGAGAGGCCATTTTGGGCGACTGTGGTTAGTACGTGCGAGGTGGTGGGAGGTACGGGCTGTTGACGTTCACGATCAAGCGGTCGAAGTCGTGCGAAATTGGCAAGCGATACGAAAAATCGTGTGTGGGTGCACTAGGCGATTTACGGTCAGGCCTCGCGCACGGGCTTCGAACTTTAGCGCTGTTTCTACTTCAGACGAGTATAATGCTTGGCAAACTGCAGCAATTACTGTATGTTCATGTACTCCCATTAGAAGTACTGTAACACTGCATGGTCCTCTACTCTTCTCGCATGATACTTCAAAGCAGCGCTTATTCATTGTGGACTTTCTTCTACTCTCTGATTAGTCAAGATGGTGCATCAACTTTGGGCTTTCGGCAGTAACGGCGAAGGCCAGCTTGGCGAAGGTATTCCTATTGCAGATATCGTCAGTAAACCTACGGCCCTGCCGTATCAACCAATATTCAAAGATATCAAAGCAATCAAGAGCGGTGATAACCATACTCTGTTGCTTTTCAATGATAGCTCGATTTCTGGCGTCGGAGATAACAGGGTAGGCCAACTGGCTACCAAATTGGACGGAGCGCCCCGAATCAACCAATTCCAGGAGATAAAAAAGGGCGTCTCTTTGCTCGCAGCCACATGCGGAACTTCGGCCTTCATCTCATGTCACAAAGGCCCATACAGTACCATCTTTACTACAGGGCATGGCCATTGGGGAGAGCTAGGACGTGGAGACAAAGAGGACATGGCTGCGTATAACCTTTCCGAACCACCTTCGTTGGACACAGACCTGTATGGAGAACCTCTTGATTTCGCCGCCGGTGTGTGGCATTACGTTGTTGTAATGATGGACGGCTCTGTCTACGGCTGGGGCAAGGCTCGTCTTGGGCAGCTGGGCAAAAAGCTATCAGGCAAAGTCACAAAGCCTACTAAAATCGAGACGATACCATTCAAACCGATAAGGGTGGCTTGTGGTAAAGATTTCACCTATCTCATCGGTGACCCATCAAACGGTGAGCACATGGTTCTTGGAGAGGACAAGTTCAAGATCATATCCGCCATGCCACCGGACGTCAAGGGCTGGAAAGACATTGGAGCAACTTGGCATGCCATCTTCGTTCTATTTGATGACGGTAGGCTCATTGCCTGGGGCAAAGAGAACCAATGGAAGTTACTGCCGCCAGAGTTACCTGCAATCAAGAAGATTGCAGTCGGCTCAGATCACATTATTGCAATCACCAAGGACGGTAAGCTTATCTCGTGGGGTTGGGGTAAACATGGTAACTGTGGCGACCTCTCTGCAATCAAGCAAGAAATCAAGAATGACATGGTTAGTGGTTTCTGGAACGAGATTAGCATCCCAGGACAGATAAAAAATGTCTTTGCTGGCTATTGTACAAGCTTTGTTATCACAGAAGTAGGCGAAGAGCCGAGCCAAAACATAAAAAAAGAGGAAAGGTAGGAGGCAAGAGCATGAGCCTGCTCAACGGATGAGAACACTGGCATATTGAGAAAGTCTCAAATCTGGTAAGTATTTTGTGTAACGCGACTCCTGTGACCTGTCTCATCCAGTAACAACTCTAGATATCCGAATCTATTCTACGTAAAACAAGGAATTTGTATTTCGAGAGAATGAATCTACACATGGTTTTGTCTGCCGCTTTTAGCAACCCTTCGCTTACTCCACGAGTCCCGCTGGATAACGGTTGCGATCCCGTACATTCGTCACTTTCCCATCCGCCTCCCATTCAACCTTGTACCGCCACCATTTGTTGTAATCCCAAACCGACCAGCGGAGAAGGAAGTCAGCAAGCTCACGTCCTACATACAACGCGAACTCTTCGTTTTCTGCCATCTCATCGTCCACCGCTTCAGCCTCGAACTCCTCGAATTTAACACGTTCCTTTGTCACAGGCGTTGTTCCTTGAGACACAGAGGCATACGTCTCTGTCCACGCTCCATCGGTGTCGATCACAGAACGAACAAGGTATCCCCATTGATATGTTGTGCCAAAGTTGTAGTAGTTACCCACGAGGACTTTATTGCCTTCGCGGCGAATCATAACGCAATTTCCCAGGCGTCGCCACTCAAACACCTCAACCTCAGGGTCGAGGAAAGCTCTCAAACACTCCGAGCTTGTGTATGCTAAGACCGTGGCGACTGCATCGCAGAGACGTGGCCGTGCGGTCTTGACTACGTCGTCTTGGCTGGAGGTATACGCCTTTGCATCGAGGATGTGCATGTGTCGTGCCGGCGCATTGGCAGGAAGCATCGTATAGGCATGGGAGCGGAACGGGGCAACAACTTCGTCGTGAGCGTCTCGACCCCAAGGGTTACCGCAGTCCATGTCCTCGAGCTCTAGAATCAATTGCTTTCTTTCTTCGGTGGTAAGGTCTGCGCCAAGAGGCGTCTCTATCGCTTCTGCAACTTTTTCGGCGATTGATAGTTCTGGCTCTTGAGCTCGAACGAACGTGTTGCGCTTAAGTGTTGCATTTCGTCGAACAGTAGCCAGCTCTTCCCGCACCTGCCCGACTGTCGGCCAACGATCGAACTCATCATCTTCAGCCTCCCAAACGCTCTTCGCTGGTGGTGAGCCCCGTGGTAGCATCTCCGGTGCAACGGTTTGTGAGAATTGAGTTGGACTTAACTTTTTCACCCAAGGAAGATGTGTATCAATTCCAAAGAAATCTCGAGGATCGGATTTCCGAGGTTGAACGATGTCTACAGCTTGCGTACGAGTGGAACTTGGAAGAGACGGGCTGCGCGATGAAGACGGTGTGTGTGAAAACACATTGTTTGTGTGCGAGGATCCAAATGACTCGAATTTTTCAGCAGATTCCTCGTTGCCTGGTGCTGGGTTTGTCGAAGATGTTTGTGGCTCGAAGGCGCTGCTGCTACGTCTCATGTGACCCTTCCCACACCCATCATAATTGCTGTTGGGAATTTCAGCTGGGCGAACGTGTGTCTCTGCTGCAAGGCTATTGCATCGTGGTTCTGTTGAAAGCGTGTTTGATTCGTTGACCGAAGGGAAGGATGGAGAGTGGACTTCTTCGTCATCACTCCATCGTGCGGAGCTATACTTCAGCTCATCTCGAAGCTCTTCATTCGTGTGGCGAAAAGTTTGCAACCCAGAAGAGGTGCTGGGGTTCCCAAAAGAACTACGAGATAATCGACGAAAAGATGCTGACCGCATTGGGTTTTTGCCGAATGGGTCCGTCCGCATTGGCGTCATGTTTATACCTGAGGTGAAGCTGACTTTAACACAGGTGCCAACAATTGGTTGCGCCAAGATGGAATAAGTGTGCTTGTTAGAGTTGTAGTGGATTGTTGCAAGTGATTGAGAAGAACGACATCTTCGGCTTGCAGAGCCATGAGACTGCATGAAAAGAAGCATCGTGTACAATGAAGGCCTGTGCTTGGAAAGGGTGAAAGTGAAGGCAAGATTCACAGCTCGAAATTGCAAGATAGGTGCAAACACTATCCAAAGAATTCAGAGCTACCGAGGTGAAGGGCTAATAAGTGAATGAATGAATGGTTGTATGATGCTTAATGCTATGTGCTTTGGCGAACTGTAGGAGTGAAGCGATATGCAATACAATACAACAAGGCTCGCCGAAAGCTAATACGACGAAAGCGTATGAATAGATCCAAGTGCAACGTGTGTAGCACCGTCATTTAACTTGATAGCTCCAGGAGATTGCACATGTTCGAGAATCAATAATGCAACACATACAATCCGGTTGCAAGGACAAAGGTCAAGAAGCCACATGAGCGAGAAAGCGCGCTATGCGCTACGCTGACTGAGTACCTAGGCGTTGTCTGCACGAATAGGCATCTTAAAAAATACAATCCGACATATTTCTACACATGAGGATACAGCCACTGTGGTTATGACTAACGATAACGAGATGATGCGTTCAGCCTCAAGAGCATCATGTGCGAGTCAATGGTCACAAGCTAACATCATCTGGAGCTTACTTACAATGGAGCGTTGGCCGTTTTTAAGCGATGGTAAGTATCCAGTCTCACCTGAATCCTTCCCCTGAGTAGCCGTTATGTTTGAAACATGCAGGAAGAATATGTGTTGTGTGGGCCATTCTAAACTCTTTGTGGTGGGAGTTGACAGGTGCCGTGGAACATGGCTGATGTCAGGGGTGCAGACCGCAATGCACAGCCTCAGCTTTGCTGAACACTGGACTTGAGAAACATCGCTTTTAGCCTAGACAACACCACCTAATACTGGTTTTCCTACAGCGTAAATATGCTCGAAGTACCAATTTCAGACTGGGAAAAGCAATTCTGCCAACCCTCCTACAGCATCCAAGATGCCAGTTACTCCAGCTAGTCTATACCTACTAACATGACTTGGAACGCAAAACATCCGTATCATTGAGCCCAAACCTCTCATTATCTTAAGCATCGTGGAATGAGGTGTAAACACTTAAGCCTTGGAGTTCGACTGCTTACCTCATGTTCTCCTCTTGTACAAATGGTATTGCAATACGCCGGATTTGTTATTTTTGGTGTCACTGCAGTTCGTACTGTGATAACAGCACGATCGGACATAGTATAATCTGGCATGTCACTTCGTGGCTGGATTGGGTATCCTAGGGATCGAACAACCACTATACCGCACATTGCATAAGTGTACAGTAACCGCCAACACAGAAAAGCAGCCTTGAGAATCTGAACCTGCAACTGGCAAGTTAGTGAAGAACTTCGATGTCGCTGCTAACCCTTGCTACGTAGAAGATCCATGATACAATACAATCCTCGAGCCCTTCTATTAACTTGTGCCTCAGCGCTGCCGTGGCCTATCGTTCCGCGAGATCTACGGGCAGCCGATCAACGGCGTCGAAGATACCGACAGTTATCTACTTCGATGAAATCCTCTCTGGTTGCCATGACCGCCGAGGAATCTTGCAAGACATACGGTGGCGATGCAGGGTTGAAACAACTTAGCTACATATCGAGAAGGGTACTTCTACCAAGCAACGCTGGGACGAAGTGTGTATTACTTTTTGTTCTAACGCTATATGTTATATGCTATATGCGCCGGTCAGTTGAAAATTAACCACGGAAGCGAGGTCAGTTTTTTTGCTTTATTTTAAGCTGAAATGGACTCCTTGCGTGGCAGGCATGAAGACAGATCTAGCACGTAGAGCAACCCAAAATGGTACGTTGATGGGATATAGGAACTGATACCTCTCCATTGTTGCGTGCCGGCTGCGCGACGCAAGTCGCGAGAAAAGCTGCTACAAATAGCAACGAAAGTCTGCATATAAGATCTGCATAACAGTGCTTGCGGTCAACAGAAGTGCTGAGATTCGAATCGATTCTTAACCACTCGAACACACTCAGGACAACCACATGACAGCTCTAATCCGATGATTCCTCCAATTCACGCCTCATTCTTGTTATCATTACCCGAGATGTGCTGGAGAGTGGTAGTCTCTTCCACAACTGACAAAATAGAAAGCAGTGGTGCTACTGTGCCACATGATCAACCGTCAATTGCCATTGTGCTTTGGCGATTCAATCACGAACCTGTTCTGATGGAATGCCCTATTTTCTTCCAGATACACAATATCTGTGGCACAACGGCCAATAGTGTTAACAAAAGTCCGACATCTTTGATCATCAGTTTTCGATCTTCTTCAAGCCATTGCCGAGTTGATATATGAGTCGCAAGGAGCATGTTGAGGCCAACAGGCTCTGGATATTGATGCAATGAGAACACTCACAGCACCCCAAAATGTGAAGACTGATACAAGTCTCTCGACGAATATAAAAAAGGTATATGCTTATCAAAAGAAAAACTCCATTAAAACCCAGTCATGCATGAAGGTATCATAACACCACATTGCTTGTTCTGCCACAACCCTCCCTCGTCAATGTTCATGTCGTCTTATATGGCCTCCCTAAAGACGCTCCTTCGGCTCTCCGTTGGACTGTTCTCGGCGCTGTTGATACTCCCCGCCTTCTTTTGCGTCTTAATCTGGGGTACCTGAGGCATCTGGGCCGTTGCTCCACCCTGATAACTTGTATCTTCTCCATAATTCAGCGGCCTAGGACTCACACCACGCAGACTCGTCGCATGGTCATCACCAAATGGATCATTGTGCGCGCTCCTCCCGTCGAGTCGTTCGTCGTAGCTATCACGCGTGCGGCTGCGTCCACGCTCTTCATGAGTTTGGGGTGCGTAGCTGGTGCTCACGTATGGGTTCGTGCCGCGCGGGGGTTCGTGAAGACCGAGCTCTTGCTCCTCGTAGTATGCTTCGTCACCGACTCTTGCTGACCACGCTTCGTCTGGATCGAGACGGCTCCCTGCGCCGCGTCCTCGTGCACCACCGGTTGCGGTGTAGTCACCTTCGTAGGCACCAGCGGCGGAACGGTTGTTCCTGTTCTTGAACTTGCGGATCTGCGTATCGATGAAACCTTTAATTCCACCAGGTGCGGGTCCGGGGTAGTTGGATGCGCCGCTACGGGATGCTTTGAAAGCTGTGATGGGATTCATGGGGGGAGGTGGGAGACCGTTCTTGTTGGCGTTCCATCTGGCATAGAAGTACCAGCCAAAATATCCGCCGGATACAAGCAAGAGCAAAATGATCAAGAAGACTATGCCGCCGTTCATTGTGCAGGTATGTCGAAGGTGAAGCTTTGGGTGAAGTTGGGCGTGCACATGCGTAAGACTGCCAATGAGGCACGGATGGGGGTATAAGTTGGCACAGTTATTGTTGTCACACTTGGTGCGGATGTGAGCGGAAGAAATTTGACAAAGTCAAGAGTCAAGAGCGAGAAGTCTAGCAAATGCAATTATGGCATCGCTGCATTATGGTGTTGGTGAGCGGCTGAGATGAAGAGCTTCGAGGTGCCAAGAGTAGGCTGATGACGTAACACAGCTTGCTGACAGCGCGTGGCTTGAATGAGAATTCCGTGGTGTTGGAAACTACATCAAATGCATGCTAGGAGCCGCACTATGAGTAAGGAATTGCCATCTACAAAATATTCATCGCAGCTCACATCTCTTCTCTCTCCACTGGTTCCTTCTCGAACATGACGTACCAGGTTAGCGCGGTCAAGAAGCGGAGCCAGCAAATGCTGGTAAAGCAAGTGGACCCTTGTCGCCCTTGCGGTCACGTTATCGCGCCTCACCATGGCGACCATAATCTCACCTACAGACGTAACTTCACAACACACAGATTTTGAGGGTCAGAAACCTCACTGCAGGAGTGGAAAAAAAGTGCTTGAGTGGCTGGTTCGCATCAACTTAATCTCTGAACTTTTGTATGTAGACCCAGATCAGCTCGTACAGGAACAAGGTAAGAGCAAGCTGACTCTTCAGGAGATTTGACATTACCTAAAGATGGCTGGGCAACAGAATGGCAGTGCTGGTGTTAATGAGAGCGAGGGTACCATACTGGCCTCTAAAAGGGATCTCACAATCACGCTCTCTGGCCCTGATGGATCTTTCGAAGTGGATGCAGTCTTGGAGCTCAATGAAGATGCAACGAAACATCCCCGACTAGCCAGGATCACCAAACGCACGATTGAAGCATCTAGAACACCAGTAACAGGCATTCGTGAGACCCACACTGTCCTGTCCCTGGGTTCAGGACACCAAAAGGCAGCTGTGTTCTACGACGAATGCGTAGACCCACTACTCGCCACATTGTACCCTAACGACCATCAAAAGTTCCATGTACACACCACAGATTCAGCAACTAGCATACTGGAGCTTGCAAACAGCACTTTTTTTGCAAGAGCGAATGCAGGCACTGCCCTTCGTGTCATTGTGCTATCAGGAGACGGGGGCATCATCGATCTTGTCAACGGCCTCTCTTCACACCCCACGTCTCCCTCGTATATTGCACCACAGGTTGTTGTGCTTCCTCTAGGAACTGCGAATGCTCTGTATCACTCCATCAACGCCGAGGCACATGACACATGGGGTCTCGCAGCGCTAGCATCGCAGCAATCTCGCCCCTTACCTGTTTTTACTGTCTCTTTCTCGTCTGGCGCCCGCCTCCTCGTAGATGAAGCACGTAGTGTGGAAGAGCTCCCTATGGACGCTTCGTCTAGTCGGCCGATCCTTTATGGAGCTGTAGTATGTAGCTGGGGCATGCACGCCTCTCTTGTCGCAGATAGCGACACAACCGAATACCGCAAATTCGGCGTCGAGCGCTTCAAGATGGCTGCAAAAGAAGCCTTGTATCCCGCTGATGGTTCACTTCCGCATGCATACAAGGCTAAGGTTTCGGTCTTGAAGGGTGAGACATGGACGTCGTTGGAAGACGAAGAGCACATGTACACGCTTGCAACGATGGTGTCGAACCTCGAACAGCCATTCTGCATTTCTCCACAGTCAAAGCCGTTGGACGGGAGTATGCATCTTGTGCACTTCAGTCCAAAAAGCGGAGACGAAGCGATGCGGCTGATGGGTCTGGCATACCAGGGCGGAAAACACATTGAAGACCCCGCCGTACGCTACGAAGCTATTGACGGTCTACGCATCGAATTTCAAGGCCGTGAAGAGGAACCAAGGTGGCGGCGGATCTGCGTCGATGGCAAGATCGTAAGAGTGGAGAAAGAGGGATGGGTGGAGCTTAAGAAGGATGCAAGGAGGGTTCTCGATATCGTAGTAGTCTGATAATCCTTTGCCAATCGTCACCTAATGCCTAGCCATCTCCATTGCCACTCACAGGACTGCCTTCTCGCTTCTGTCCACTCGTCGCCTTCCCCCAGCATTCTCCGCTCACTCTTCAACAACACTAGTCCTTCCCTCTGCAGATCCCCCCGCTCTTCTCCATGAACATTATTTGAATCACGTTTCAGAGCTCCTGTCTTCATCCGCCTGCCCAGGTGTCCATGACCTATTGAAAATGAACTCGGTACGCCAGAATACGCCAGCGGCTTGCTGATACATCTGGGAGTTGCCTTTACGTACACTGCAGCCTCCCACGGAGCATTGGGGACGCGCTGGGCGGTTCTTGTGTGAGCAACTCCTTCGTAGCAGCATTTTTTGTCTTCCATTCTTCTGTGCGAGAGTAAAAGAAAGCCAGCATATCTACCATGCCATTACATTACCAACTTCAATGCCCAAACCGCCTGGCTAATCAAGACATAATAACTAGTTATAGAGCGTGAGGAATAGTATCAGCCTTCTTTTTTTTTTATCATATCCGGTCTTGCCCCGCTCGGCGTATAACCGAACAAGGCAGTACTTGTTTTACTTCTTTGTGCGCATGGACACAGAGTTTTGAAAGCGACATCGTACAAACCTCTATACGAATGAAGGGAGGGGAAGGATATGTGTTTTTTTGGCGTTGAATACGCTGGGCTGCGTCCTCTCTCAGCGTTTTGAGGGAGACCATATATTAAGCTGTCTGAACTCAGGTATGCATATGATTCTATATTCGGAACAAGAAACCGGTGTTTTCTATAAAAGAGGAGAGATGAATATACATGGCACGATCGTGAGTCAAGGAGCCATTGCTGCGTATGAGAAAGTGGTTTTTCGACAAGGCTGGGTGGATATCGCATTCTTTGGGTTTTGTGGAGAACTAGTGCAGGGCAGTGACCCATATAAAGTTGCTGATGCCATAGTCTGCCCAGCGGCACTTTTTTTTTTTTTTAAAAAAAAAAAATCCTGAGTCCTGATTGAGATTTGAGGTCTTCTGATTCGATGGCAGATTTCGTTGGCGATGACCGCTTTCTAAAGCAAATCGTTAGATCGGATCGACATACCATGAAATACCAAACATCCAAGTCGTGAGAGATCGGTTCCGTGTGGAAAAGCACACCATCTGAGGTTGCTTGTCGTGTCGGTCGTGTACGTGGGACCGGTACCCTAGGAATGGCTACATGTACAGAGTCGTTTTAGTACCTAGCTCTTCGACATTGCCTTCGAGTCCGTAGACTTCTACTTTGATTGAATATAAAGGATCGAGGAAGAGATGGTGAGTCTGCATATCACAGAGAACTTCGATTTGTATGGCTCTAACAAGCCCCTTTGGGTGATCATCACTGTGATATGAACTATTACAAACTCTCATCATATTTTTTGGCAGAGATTCTGCTATGAGTAGTGCAGGTTTCGTCCGCGATTCGAGGATATTGTCCGCGTTAGCATTGCGTAAATGATCCGAAGCCTGCGGAACGTAAGGCTATGAACAACTGTGGCAGTGGCAAACTCGTGGGCATCACCACAACACTCGCAAGACATATTATAATTTGTAAGCTCCATGGAAAGGCGAGATGTTGATTAAGTGGCTGTGTTGCCAAAGCGATGGGCCTCGGAGACTTAACAAAAAGCGGGGATTAGCCTGATGCCGTGATTATGCGATAATGAACCAATGATTCCACAGGATAATTGAGCTAACGCCGCCACAAGATGAGCTATGATCCCTTTGACTTCGGGGAAATCAGCCCCCGTTGTTAGCACAGCTGCCGTGGCCTAGGATTAACGCCAATATCGCAGTGAGCGTGTGCTAGTTCAATCCTTCATGGCTAGGTTGTAATATACTAAGCTTGTCCTATGAAGAGGCGTTTAGGCAGGTACGCCTGAGGCTCCTTTCGTGCTTTTCCTTCGCGTCCTCGTCAGAGTACTTCAAGCAGACACAGTATGAAGCTCTGGGAACTGTTAATCGTGACAATCAGTCTACTGGGTCACACCAGTGCGACAATTGAAGGTGTTGAACACGATGCCAATTCCTATGATTTTGTAAGTGGAGCCTGAACCTTACAATTCTTGTTTCTCATGAGACTGCAGATTATAGTTGGAGGAGGCACAGCTGGCCTAGCAGTCGCCTCACGCATCAGCGTTGGCCTGCCCAATAGTACCGTGCTTGTTATCGAAGCAGGACCAGACGGCCGTAAGGAGCCAGGAATCTACATTCCAGGACGAAAAGGCACAACGCTCGGAGGTCGTTACGATTGGAATCTCACTACTGTTCCTCAGCCTGCTGCCAACAATCGCGTGTTTGCGCAGAATCGTGGGAAAGTGCTTGGAGGTAGCAGTGCGCTGAATCTCATGTCATGGGATCGCACGTCCATCGCTGAACTCGATGCCTGGGAGAAACTTGGCAATAAGGGTTGGAATTGGAAAAGTCTGTATCCTGCGATGTTGAAAGCTGAGACGTTTCTGCCATCGCCAGAGTACGGTACTGAAGGTGTTGGCAACACCGGTCCTATCCAGACCCTCATTAGCCGCATCTTCCCCAAGCACCAATCTTCTTGGATACCCACGTTGAACAGCCTTGGTCTCGCAACTAATAGAGAGTCGCTTAATGGACGCCCTGTCGGAGTCAGTACGCAACCAAACAACGTCAGCCCGAACTACACTCGATCGTATGCACCTGAGTATCTCAAGCTTGCCAAAGAGAACCTGGCCTTGAAACTGGACACTCGCGTGGCAAAGGTCAGCTTCAGGGGCAAGATTGCGACAGGTGTTATTCTTGAAGATGGAACCGTCATTGCAGCTCGAAGAGAAGTTATTCTCTCTGCAGGATCATTCCAGACACCTGGTCTGCTCGAGCTCTCTGGCATCGGTAATTCAACGCTTCTGGAAAAGCTCGGTATCCCAGTTGTTAAGAACCTGCCTTCTGTAGGCGAGAATCTTTCGGACCACATCCGTATCCAGAGCTCCTACCAGCTCAAGCCAGAGTACCCCTCGTTCGATGCTCTGAAGAACACAAGCCGCGCTGCTATCGAGCTTGCTGCTTACAACGCCGGCCAGGTGTCATTGTACGATTACACCGCTAGTGGCTATGCTTACTTTCCTTGGGAAATCGTTTCCAACAGCACCGCTGCCGGATTTCGCACGCTGGTACAGGGTGACACCACTTTGACCTCTGCGGTCGATAAAGTCAAGAAGAGCTACTTCTCGCCACCACAAAGCTCAACGGTACCACAGCTGGAAGTCATCTTCTCCGATGGCTACACCGGCCTCAAAGGCTACCCTGCTGCCAACTCCTCACTCTTTGGAATTGGCACCTTCTCTCTCATTGGCGTTGTGCAACACCCGCTGAGCAGAGGCAATGTGCACATCAATTCCCTCAACATAAGCAGCAAGCCCGTCATCAACCCAAATTACCTGTCTCACCCTTACGATCTTCAAGCTGCCACCAACCTCGCCAAGTTCTTGCGTAGGATAGCTTCTACTGCCCCCTTGAGGGATGTCTGGACCGAGGAGTACGAGCCGGGCAAAGCGGTTCAGACAGATGAGGACTGGAAAAAGTACGCCTTGGCCAATACGTTGAGTATCTATCATCCTGTTGGTACTGCTGCGCTACTTCCAGAAAAGGATGGTGGTGTTGTGGATTCGAAGCTTAGGGTGTATGGAACCAAGGGACTGAGAGTGGCCGATGCCAGTATCATTCCGTTGTTGCCGAGTGCGCATATTCAAACTCTAGTCTATGGTATTGCGGAGAGAGCTGCCGAGATGATTATCGCGGACTACTCTTGACTAGAGTATGTCAGCCAAGGCGTCTAAAGACTGCAAATGACCCTATTGAGTTGTGCAGTGGAATCGATTTGTCGAGTCTGCCAATCTGTTCATAGTGACAACCTGCCTCTGCAGTTTGCTGTGTAAAAGCTTGACGGTACTCGGTCTCATCCTAATGCACTCCAATTGTGTGAATCGAGCAAGCTCAGCGTTTCCACGTGCTTGACGTACACCATATCTCGAAGAGGAGCATTGTGGGTGGTGTGAGACTCTAAGAGTCTAAACTAGACTGGGAACTGCCTCGGTCTCAAACTCAGGCTCGCATGAATGATTTGTAATTACTGTGGACGAGGCTTTTGGCATTTGCGGGGCGAAGCTCCCGCTGTAGACTGGTGAAGGATATGCCCTTGAATCAACAGTCAGGAGTACTTCCTTCCAGCTCGGCAATGTCCTGATCTATTACTTGAAGATGTTAGATTTAGATGCTCAAGTGCGATAAAGTAAAGATTGATGATTGTTGTGTGCTGTTTCTCCTAGACCGAGTCCATGAGCATTATATACATACGCCAAGCCCTTTTCTGTAGGTGAAGGTGGAATCAAGTTAGACGACACGGTCACCTTTACTAGGGTTGTTCACCGAATCCTTCCCTCTGACAATGCCTCTCGTCTGACAGAAGACGAGACCAGCTGTTCTCACCAGTCCTCTATCAAGTCAAATCCGAATGGTCTGGCATTGAAGGAGGACACAATTTCTCCAAACGAAACAGTTGGATTCGGACAGTACTGTCTGAAGGGCTTCAATTGATCTGGATTGGGCGCACACCATGGGTCTGATGTGATGGATATTGAAGCAAGGGTATCAGATACGTCGTGTGTTATAGTTTGATGCCTCTCCGTGCTGGGGGGAGCACCTCCCACGCTGGGATTGATGAGGCCGTGCGCCCTGCAACACGAGTTTTTTGCAGTTCACGTGAATAGACGACAACATCGCCAGAGACAATGAACTTGTTCGCGGCTTTATGCGGTTAATAATATTCATTGTTAAAAGTGCTAGCACCACTAGTCGTAGTATGACTACCTAGTGGAGAACTCTGCCGAGTTATAGCGGTAGTGGTGGTACAAGTTGGTATACTGTTGACTGAGGAGCTATTCACAAGTGCTGAGTCTGTGTTTACATACAGCTGCGTCCAAGCTCCCCCACGGGTGCACCTGCACGAATCATGCAAATACTCCTTCCTCCTGATACCACCAAGTCACTTACGGACTGTATTCTCAACACTAATTGTAATATGCCACAGCATCTGAGCTTGTAGCATGCAAGTGGCACGCCCAATGAGATTACCAAGAAGCTGTATCAAAGGCCCTCCCTGTATGTTGAAGGACCTGGGTTCAGGTAGAACAGCCGTACAACGGGTCTTCGACAGAAAGTCTACCTAGCCCCGGGCAAGTTGGCTGGGGAGATGGAAACCCTTGCAGCCCTCACGCATTGTTTCGAACTAGACACGCTACATGTCAACTTGTCCCTGACACCCCGCTTTCACTATGCCTGTTGCGACATTCTACAGCTAGTCGTTGCCGTTGGTCATTATATAGTCGTTGCCGTTGGTCATTATAGCTAGTCGTACTGGGTGTAAGGTTCATTCGCACGACTGGGCGAGAGTGTCACGGGTGTGGAAAAGATGTATCAGAAGCAAAAGATTAACCTCTTGCTTCAGTGAATAACTATGTTATAACTCTGACAAGATGAGCAAAGTGTTGCGTTGTGTCTAGCATCTCAGCTCAGCTCTCATCCATGCCGCCACATGGCAAGTTGAGTAGCAAGGTTCGGGCCTGGCAGCGTTTGGCCTGCGACAAGTTCAATCTCAACACCTTCTGCTTTTCCCTTGTCTAGATTGAAAAAAAAAGACGGCGTTGTCTCTCAAAACTATTGGGTAGCTTGAGGAAGGGCGGGATAGCGGATGGGGTGTTGTTTTGGTTTGTGTGCACCTTCTCGGTGTGCAAGCTTTTTGTCAACGGGAACGAGGAGTGCAGAATCGTGATGTGTTGAGATGGGAGCTGCTTGTGTTAAAACCATAGGGCAAGTGGTTATGTGACTACCCCGTACATGTACATGTCCCCCATGTTTCTAGTCGAACCGTTGATCAAGAACTTATTACCTTGACTCTATAACACCTCAGGTACTCATTTCAACAGCTTGAACTAGATACTGTACGCACTAAGGCCTAGTTTGGTATAGTGCACAAGCTGCCTGACTGACACTTCACTTTGAGACGGAAGGAGGACACGTGATGCAAACGGAGCTGCTAAACGACCTTGAGTCTCTCACCGTACTCTGGGAACAAGTCAATCAATGGCGTGCCCACTATTGGGTACCGTCAATCTCGTATACTGCTCTCTCCGTATCCTCAGCAGCTTCCCCAATCAGTGAATGATATCGGCTGTCTAAGCTGATGGGAGCTGAGGAATCGGATTGATTGCTCAGCGAACTATCTACTGAGGTATATATACACGAAGTAGCATAATGCGAGAAGCTTCGGTGGAACCGGGGCTGACGCAAACATCATAGATGATAATACCAGAATCTGAACCAAGGCCAGACTGATGATAGACCTAGAGGGCACATGACCTGACGTCTGACATAAGCAACTCAGTTATTTCACGCTTAGTACATCGTTAAATTTTCTCAGGCCCAATTCTGCTGGAGAAGTAAGCCGGTGGGGACGCCAGATACCCGTGCGGCGTTGAGACTTGATTTCACCTTCATCTGTCAGGGACGCTCGGCTCTTTCTACATAGATCCACATTGCGATTCGAGCACTGTTCCAGTGTGTGCCAGCAGGCTCCCTGCAGCAGCCTTTGACCTTGGGTTGGATTGGGTTGGATTGGGTTGGGTTGGTTTTCATTTCAACGTCTACTGAGAGTCCATGACTATAAAAGACGAGATGAAGTTTTGATGGAACTTCTGACCTTCTCCTAGTCCCACCTAAAGGCGAGAGGCTGATATTCAGAAAGCCGAGAATTAAGCGATACTGCTAGAACAGTGTTTCTCTGGCAATATGATCAGCGCATGAGTGTTGGTCTGGCTATGGAACGAGGTGGGGCAGCTACAGGGTGTTGTGTTCGACCGTCACATTGTATCGGTTTAGAGTCACCACACAGGAAGCTGAGTGCACATCGGACCAGTCGCCGTGCTGCCACAGCTGTGTTCATTCCATCAGCCTGGACTGAAACTCTGGTCTCTCAACAGACTCGATGCAACCCAACTGTACCCGCACTTTTCTGAGCAAGAAACAACTAAACCCACCAACGTTACTTGACGAGACTTATGGAGCGCTGATTCTGATGAGTGAGATGTGTCCAGGGTCCAGTACTGCATTAGAACCCGAGAAGGTAGTTGCACATATGTGATGCTGCTGCTGCTGCTGCTGCTGCTGCTGAGCTGAGCCGAGCCGAGCCGAGCTGAGCCTCTGTCTTAGACGTATCGATTGATCGATTTTCATGTAACGTCTATGGGAGTCTAAGACTATACAAGACGAGATGATTAACTCATCTAGTAAGGTTAAGGTTGGTGTCGGTACAATAATATGTGATGCTATCACGTGTTCCATCACAGGTGAGCTAGCCCTTTTGGGCCTAGCTCACTTGGCGGCAGGAAAGTATAGATGAGAGGCATGTGTACCATAGTCCCTCGATATAGCTATCAAGACACCAGAATACAGATCTCTATCACCCGCGTACATGTACGGAGTCCTCCCAACAGTTGGGATGTTTCTAGGGGTGATGTTCTATGAAAGTACAGGAGATGATGTGGGTTAATTGGGCTTCGAAATCGGACTCTGCACCTCCACGTGGTGAAGCCTGGGAACCTGACTCTTTGATAGCTCAGAGCCAGCGCAGAGACGTTGTGTCGATGGTGGAGATGAGCATTGCCTGTGGTGAAACAGCACACAGTTTTCATCTTAACACCTCGACATACACCAAAACGGGAGGCCCTCTACTCCTGTTTTTTGAACATAAGGGCACTGCCATGTTCCATACGAATAAGGCTTCTGCTCACCCAGAGTCACCACCGATTCGCCAGAGCACCGGATCTTCACCACAACAAAACGACCGGAACTGTACGCAGCTCCAATCATACCGAACGTCAGTCTCTGTAACTTGACAACAACTCAATTCCAGGCAGCCAGCAAGGCCTTGGGATACCGAACTTTTGGAGGAAAGAATGGAGGACTGGGCTGGCACTTTCTTCACATTACACTTGCCTCTGCCTTTTGCTTTGCTTGCACTGCATCGGCCCTTGGGTCTCATCCCGCATCATCTCTTGTACTACTATAGAAACCACCCTCATTTGACACCACCCCCCTCATTACCAGATATGCAATTTGCGTTTCTCGTCTTCAATAGTCTAGGACTCAGATAGCACGTTAAATATAAATCAAATCAAAATCAAATCAGATGTGGGTTGATTCCCGTGAGCCGATGCCTTAGACGTATCAAGCGAATGTTTTTTTTTCTTGTTTGAATAAGAAACAGGCAAGCCTGTGCAGCAAAATCTCGACTTGGACTCAGATACAGATCTTTTTGACCGAGAAGCCAAAGGCCACTGTGCAGGATCCTGAAGAGCTTAAGTGATAACAAAGCACGCAGGACTCAGACCTACTGCTGAAATTCTGGCATGCTGAGCAAGGTCGACGCCTGCTCGTCAGGGAACCCCGGTTCATTCCGAGGCTGGTGGTTGAGGCACAGATGGAATGTGAAGTCGCTGGGCGCCGTCGTCTTCCTGAGCAACGCCTTGCTCCAGCAATTCTAGTCGTTCCGCATTGCCCAAGGGGTGGGGTGAAAATACTAGCACTGGAGGATGCCGTCTAGGGTGGAAGCTGTCCGAATGGGGCAGAAAAGTCACCTATTGGCGATTTGGAACGCACTGTCGCACCTTACCTTTCGTTGGCACCGATTTTTGGGATTTGCGTCCACAAAGTGTTCCTGCCTTGTATACAATAGTGTTTTTATAACCTCTACAGATGCACTGCTAGGTCCCCTGCTCAATTGTTCAATCCTCCCTGTCATGTACTGCACACAATCCACAAACTGCCAGCACGCAAGACCATAGTGATGGAGGTCAACCTGGCGTGTTGCATTCTGGCTGCTCGGCTTGTGGCCGAACGTGAGCAGGTTCCATGTTAGGTGCAAGTCAGCATACGGGATTCTGGACCTGAGAGAAACCGATGATGCTTTGTGTGGATAAAGAGCTGACAGGAATTGCTGTTGCACTTGCCATACTGTGCCGAGAAAGCTGAAGGGATCTCGCTGTGTCTTGTGGAGCATGTCGCTGGTCGACCCGAGTCACTTTTTGATGGCTGGTCCCCAAACACATAGCCAGATGTATAAAGCTTCTGCGGTCGCATGTAGCACGCCATATTGCACCACACCAAACCCAAGCAGCCCTGGAAAGACCCGGAGGAGTTTTATACAGAGCCTGCTACGATCCAGCGAAGCGCGACTGACAGACGATGATGATGGCGCAACTTGACGGTGAAGATGTACACCGCTTGAAAAAGTGGGCTGGCGTGTGCCTGAGGCTGGCTGGCGTGCCGCTCATGTAAGAGAAAAGTCTGCAAATCGACATGATGCTTACATCTATCCCCTGAACGGTGATGCCAGGGCTGAGTCGCTGTGTTGGACTCCACTGGTCAGTAGCGGCCTGACCGAGTGACTACACCTGCAGATGATCTCCATCCAGAACATTTGCATGCTGACTGCATTCTCTTGGACAGGGAGAGAAAACTCTCTCTTGGCAAACAAAAGAGCCGACCTTCTTGCTGTTGACGCCTGAAAGTGTACATGGCAGACTAACGATTTCCTCTTGAGACGTAGGGAATGTCCCAAGTGGGTGAACGAGTGCACAGCCATGGCTGCTGGATTGGACACAAGCAGGGTTGGCAGCGCCTGTGGCGAGAGTATGTGGATTCCGTGCTGGTCGGTGGAAGGAAGGCTCATGCGGCTGTCAGGAATGGACGCAACCTTGCAGACAGGGCCAACGACCCGGTGCGCGCATAGCTTCCTGCGTGGCGATTCTCGCGCGGCGATTCTAGCGTAGTGATTCTAGCTCGACGCATTGCGAGGATCGAAGGGAATGCCCTGCGGCCACACCGTCTCGTTTCTCAGCCAGGCTGGTTCTCCTATGACAACCATACCGCCAAAGGGACCGTGTTCGAACAGCTCTTGCCTTTCTGTCAAATCACGTCGTCGAGAAATTTGGCAGCCGTAATGTTCATACTCGATCTTTCTAACACACCAGTTACCTGGTAGACGTTAAAAATCAACCCAACCCAACCCAAATCGAATAAATCAAACAAATAAATAGATCAAATCAAACCAATCGAATCAATCGAATCAAATCAAGCAGAACAATATCATATCGAATCGAATCGAATCGAATCAAAACACCAGTCTCAAGACACCAGTCACCTATAAACATCAGCCACCCGTTCTAGTATGTCGTGTTCCCGTCAAGCTCCATCCGTGTCATGCCCACAGCGACACCGCCCGTACTGCAGATGGGTCTGTCCTTGCATAAGCCGCCACATTCACGACAGCCTTATTTGGGATATCCGTGCAACAAGCAGCTCCGGCCAGCAGCAACGCGCATTCGCAAGCTCACATGAGTCTGCTCCTCACACGAACGCGCACGCTGCCACGAATATTCGCATCAGCATCAAAAAGCCCTTATAGGCAGTGGCTTGGTACACAAAGCGCTAATCCGGGAATTTAGGCTTCCGGAAGCTGAGCACCAGTCGAAAGCGCAGCCAAAAGACTATAATTTTCGCTACCCAAGTGGACATTCTGATGGCGGCAGCCCTAACGGTGTCAACCCGCCTCCAGCCGCCGTGTTGGCATGATCATGATGCTTGGCCAGTCGACCTTTGAGACCTTCAGCTTTTCTAGCCCTGTGGTTAGGCTGCTTACAGATAATGTTTCCCCCTACCGCCCCCCTCCCCCCCCCAAATTTAGTGGCGCCGCTACGGACTCGTATGCCTCTAACTGTGCAATGTCGTCTGCTCAGTTTGCGATACTATATAGCGATATCCTGGATGTGTCTTGATGTTCCAGATACCAGTTTCGTTGTTCATGTTTTCTCTTTTTTCTTTTTTTTCTTCTCTTTTTTCTTTCAAATTCAGCATATGAAGAGCTGCTGTCGTTGTAAGATTGTGCCCTGCCAAGTGTATGACGCGCTATCGCGATGTGCTGATTGAACCATGGGCTTACCATAGCTAATGTATGCAGGGTCGTTGTACAGGAACCGTCAGCAGAACCATCAGCATAATACTCCTTCGCCGCGCCTTCGCACTTGTGCGGCATCCATCCACTGCATTCAACCCATATCTTCATCTCGCACCCGTCAAGATGATGCGCAAAAAGATTACATACACAAACATCACGCCCATCCCATCCTTCATCCCACGACAGCTTGCACTCGACATTCTGCATAGCCATGGCGAAGTCATCGAACTAAGCCCTCTCGTGACAGGCTTCGAAGCCGTGAAGGCGCCGCGCGATGCGCCATCAGACGAATACTATGCGTCCTGGTATGAAATATCAGAACGCATACAGTACATCCCTGGGATTGGGAAACTGGGAAGTGGTGCTATCAAGTTCAAGGGGTGCTTCCACGACATGCCTTGGGGGCTGCAGACACACATCTATGCGCCTGCCGGTGTAGACCTCCGGAACAAATGGCAGATATGCGGCAATCAGCCTGGAGAGCCTACCGAACCTCGAGAGATAGGCCTTGGAGCTCCACCAGAGGGCCTGTACTTGCGCGAGGATATTGAAATAAAATGCAACGTGACCATGATTGGATTCGTGAAGAAGGAAAACAAGGCAGCCTCGAAGATTCTGGTTGAACGTTTGATCAAGAAAGCCGAACTGCTCGACGCAGGTGTCTTGCAGGGCATGATGGAAAGGGGCAAACTCAAGACAATCAACCGCGCGGATCGTTCCAGCTGGGTGCCAGGCTCGCCAGGTTCGCCAGGTTCAACACGTTCACCAGGCCCCTCCCCCCAACATGCTCACCTACAACCATACAACATGCACGCATCGCCTGCACACTCACCCACACAGATGCATTATCATCCAAGCCAGCAGCAGTACGTTCCGCCAGGTCAGCTCCTGGGCCAGAACAACACCGTCATGGAGCTGCCTGGAGATTATTACCATGTACAGCCATCCCCGGGTCTTTTACCCCCAGACCATCGTCCGTCAACTGCAAGTGATGGATCAACATCCCCAAACTTGCCGGGCGCGCGCTGGTCGCAGGCATCAAACGACCACCAAAGCTTGACGAGCACTCGTCCAAGCTCGTACGCTCCATCTGACAACCATCGCTCGCCTGCACTTGACCAAAAGACATTCACAGCAGAATTGCCCACCATGGAAGAGACACGCGAGGAGCACGCGCAGCGCAAGCAACTCGAAAGCCAGCAAGGATACCACGAGCAAAAATACGTGTACAACCCCCAAGAATATGCACAACAGGCGCACTATGCTGTGCCGCCATAGTACAGCGCGTACAATTCGCAAGGTCAGTGATGTACTGGCGGACGTGTTCGCTCCTGCAAAGTCAGTGTACGGTTCTCTATAGACGGGGTTAAAAAGTCTTGCACGCAGTCTTCTTTCTAACGTTTTCTTACGTCTACGCACTGCTTGAAACAAAGTCGCCGTCACTGAGAGACGCTCTTTACGTTTTGGCATTTGGTCCCTCGACGAGATACGAGCGTTTGTAAAAGTTCACGAGTTTCCTTGATTCGAGATATCCCCTTCTTTACGTATTTAATGCTACTTCTACTTTGGCAGACTGCCACTCCACTTGGTCGTCAAAGTTGCAAAGAAACTCCTGGGGTGGGACCTTCACGCTGATCATGAGACGCCATCCGATGAACCACGTTGCTCCGCTGACACAGGTATTGACCGATGAAATGATGTTCGGCGAATCAGCCTCCTCCTTCATCAGCCGATTCTCTACTGCCGCATTTCTTCCAAGACGTGGGTCAGACCTAGGCAGATGGCCGGTCTTGCTTATCACGGAGGCTTTGAGCGGGGTCGGCCAATCACGAGACCTGTGTGACCGCCACAGCGTCATTAGTAGCTGCTCGGTGCTACCTTAGATTCTACCCCGGATATTCAGCGGTAATCTTAAGTGTGGATAAAGCTTTCGCAAGCCTTCTGCCACGGCGATATCAGACTGCTTGTCGCCTGCAGTCCTTGTTCCTGAAGGACCATCAACGTCGCTATGGCTGCAGAGAAGGAATACAAAGACCACGAGGTGATGGGTCCAGGTCTCAATGATCCTGAGCATCTTGAAACAGCGCGCGAGGAAGCTTTGCATCATGGCCATCTCTCTGCAGAGGAGCTTGAAATTGAGAAGAAGCTGAGGAGGAAAATTGACATGCGAATCATGCCGATTCTCATTCTCATCTACCTCATGAACTACATCGACAGGTACGTCAAGCCGCAGCGCTTTCGCAGTGGTCAGTTCTAACACATACCAAGGAACAACTATGCCGCAGCGCGTTTACAAGGGCTAGAGGAGGACCTCCGTCTCACTGGTGACCAGTACCAGACTGGCCTTTCGATCTTGTTTGTTGGGTAGGCTGTGGTCCTTGTCCCCAAAAAGGGCATGCGCTGACAAGCACCAAGGTACATTCTTATGCAGGTGCCCTCCAACATCATCCTCAATTATGTCGGTCGACCATCGTGGTACCTCGGTGTGGCCACGATTGCTTGGGGCTTGGTATCGACTTTGACCTCTCAGGTCCACAACTACCAAGGCATTGTAGCTGCACGCTTCATTCTTGGTATTGTAGAGGCACCGTTCTTCCCAGGCTCGTTGTTTTACTTGAGTAAGTGGTACACAAAGGAAGAGCTGGCCAAGCGCAACGCCATCTTCTACGCTGGATCGCTGGTCTCAGGTGCATTCGGAAACCTCATCGCAGCAGGCATTCTAAGTGGGCTGGACGGTAGTCTTGGGTTGGCTGCCTGGAAATGGTAAGTATCGTGTAGGAATAAATGACACCGACATGCATGGGCTCACTCGCTTCGCATAGGCTATACATCATTGAAGGTGCCATCACGATGGCTGTAGGTATTGCAGCCATCTTCATTCTACCTGACTTTCCCGAGACGTGGAAGGGGCTCCAGCCGGAGATGAAGCGTGTAGCCCTCAGACGCCTGGCCATCGATGCTGCCGAAGCCGACGTTGACGAAGCCGGCGGTATGAGCCAAATAAAGGGCATGAAGCTGGCCTTCACGGACCCGAAGACCTATATGCGTAAGGCGAATCTCACACTGAAACGCTCATTTTGCTAACGCTCGACAGTTGCACTCGCATATATGGGTATCACCGGTTCCGCTGGCTTCCAAAACTTCTTCCCAACCCTCACCGGCACTTTGGGCTACGGCCGCGTCATTTCCCTCCTCCTTGTTGCCCCTCCGTACGTTTTCATGGTGTTCTACTCCTACGGCCACTGCTACCTCTCCGACCATCTCGGCAAGCGCTTCTGGTTCCTCTCCTACCCTGTTCTCATCTCGATTGTTGGGTTCTTGATTTTCATGTTCACCGATGACTTCGGCCCCCGCTACTTCTCCTTCTTCTTGATGAACTTTGTTTTTGCCCAAAACGGCACCATCTATGCCTGGATATCCAACGCCATCCCGCGTCCGCCAGCGAAGCGCGCTGCGGCCCTTGCCTTTATCAACTCTATCGGCAACTCCGCATCGATCTGGACACCATTCACGTACTTCCCAAGCTCGAAACCACATTATCGGCCCGCGCTGGGCGTGTGTATCGGGTTGCAAGTGCTGAGCCTGGCGTGCTTTGTGAGCATGAAGTTCTACCTCGAGGCCCAGAACAGGCAAATGGAGCGCATGGAAAATGAGGATAGTCAGTTGACGGAAAAAGACATGAAGAAGCTAAGAAAGACGGCAGAGTTGGAGGGTGTGGATATTGCAGCCGCGAGGGTGCTGCAGAAGGGGTATCGATATATGATCTAGAGGACTGCGAATACACAACGGTAGAACTAGACTATTATTTTCCCAGCCAAATAAGACAAGAGTCACTGAGTAAAGTCTCTGATACCATCTTGGACATGCAAATCCGGCGACGGGACGAGAGTGGACCATGTCCACACACGTCAGCAATACGTCCAAAGGCAGGAAAGCACAACACAACCTCTACCAATATTCAGCGTCCACTGGTCTCCACTCTTCCCATCAACAACCCCATGAATTTGCTGAACCGCCATTGCGCCTGGACAGAACATTCTCCCCTCCTCGAAGAAAGCAAGCGCATCCTAAAGCCCGTCACCCACCAGCCCATCAGTATTCCGGCACGACTTTGCAAAGACCAGAAACCGCGGCCACTCAACGTATCGCACCTCCGAACGCAGCACACAAAGCGGCAATTCTCCTAACGTCACCTCCCTCTGTCCACAGACGTATTGAGTCGGCACAAGGGCAACCCAACGCGAATGAGTGGGAGGGTTATCTACGCGCCGCGCACGATTCGAGAACCACATACGTCTTCACAAGGAATGGCATTAGTTCTGGATGATAGCTAGTGACTGAGTGTCGAGCGTACGTGGTGTCAAGGCCCTCAAAGGGCTTTGGAGCATTTGTTTTCATTTCTAGGCGAGCACTTCGTGCTGTCAGCCCAATACATTGTGGGGTTGTGGTGTGGGGAAGTGGAGAGCTTGGCCTGTTTCTAGCAGAGCTTGTATGTATGTATCATGTTAGTCGGCCAGTGGTTTTGTAGATGCGTTCTGGGTCTGAGGGAGATGTGGGATACAGTGCTGAGGGGCAAAGGAGTGATGCCATTAGATATTGCAAGGTACAGATAGAGCGCGCTATGCGCAACGAGTGACTGCTGAAGAGTAAGGAATCAAATGCCGAGGAAAGGAAAATAGCGCCGTCTAAATCCACCCAGAATTCACCGCCATGCATGAACCATCTAATATCCCGTGAAGGTCTCGTCATCTATTCGCACTTGGCCGCGGAAGCTGCTTAGGCGGAAGCCTTGACAAAAGCTGGGTCGCAAATAACCGCACTAGTGTCAACGTTGATGTTCTCGCCTTTCTTGTTGATGAAAGTCCATGGTCCATTGCCACCGTCAGCGAAGGTAATGTCGACATTAGCACCGCGCTTGCCAGTGATCGGATTACCGGCCTTGTCGAGGACCTGGCATCTCAAATCCTGCTTCCTGACCTCTGGGTCAAGAGTGAGCTCGAAAGTGTTGATACCTGGATTGACCGTAGGTTGGACTTCGCGCACGAGGCCACCTTCCAAGAACGCAATGTTGCGGGCAAGCTCATCGAGACCGGAGAGGCGGACATTGATGGATGGCTGCTCTGTGGAAGGAGCAACGCCCTTGACGAAGGCGGGATCGCATATGATAGCGACCACATTCTGCGCGCCACCCTCGAAACTCCAAGATCCGGCATCGCCATCGGCAAATGTAATGTCGCGGTTTCCGTTACGAAGGACAATGATGGGATCGTTGCGTTCATCAAGCACCTGGCAACGAAGACCCTGCTGCTTGACGTCTTTGCCAACTTCAAGTGCGACAGTGTCGTAGGGACCACTGGAACCGTTAGGACGCTTGACTTGACGCCAACCTTCTACGAAGCTGGTTTGGGTAGCGAGTTCGCCAGGTCCGGAGAGCTGAACAGTGATGGTGTTGTCGAGGGATGTGCGACGAGCTGGGCGCGCCAGAGCTGAGGTTGCGAAGAGCGCAGAGAGAAAGAAGGCAGAGTACTGCATTTTGAATTTTATTGGATTTCTAATGGAATAGAAGAAAAAAAAAAATAGGAAAAAATAGAAAAGAGGTGAGAAAGCGTAGAGATTGCTTGTTGGTGAGTGTGTTGATGTGATTAAGAATTATCGAGTAGCGACAATGCCAGCATCTTATACAAGAACTGCACATACCATGCAGCTGCTTTGTAGCCTAGCGTTTGTAGTATTTGTTGTCGCTATAATTGCAACACCCTGACAAAGCGTCGGACGAAGCAGACATTCATCATCCAAGTCTTGGCCGCTGACAGTACTGCCACTTCCACGCTCTAAAGTCTGATTGCTGCTGCATGGGAACAGCGTCAGCTCTCCAGATCGTCAGCAACCGAACAAAGCGTAACCTGATCCGTAATAAATACAAATCACAGACTGTCAGCCTCTTAGAATAGTCGTTGATTTCTAATGCGCTTGGTCTCGGTACCTTGAACAATGCATAGGATACTCCTGCATTCTTTTGCACGTTGTGACTTCGTACCCGGTCCCTCTGATCTTTCGGCACCTCGCAAAAGAATCGACATTTGGAGACGATCAGCTCCTTGGGTGTGCTGGCACTGTTGCTTGCAGTTGTGCACTATTTAGTTCGTTCTTCGCAGGGAAGCATACAGTCCCCTGTCTACCTCATCGGGCACAAAATGAGAATCAGGGCTCATGGGATCGCCGAAGGCGGGAATAGATGTTTGTGTTGCTGCACAGAGAGTGCTGGTGAGCTCGGGACAAAGTTCATTTATCTTGGCCAAAAGCAGAGGCACGAACTTGTTGGTCCCATTAGGAAGCTTGGTCATAAGTAGAATAATCTGCGCCAGATAGTCGGTCGGACCCAACTCTAGCTGCGAGGTCGAAATGGATATGAAAGGGAGGATATCTACGACGGCACAAGCAATATCAAACACCTTTTCGGTCTGATAAGGTCAGTGTGATTACACTCTAATAGAGGGTTCATCCTACCACGCCCACTCCATGAGCTTGAAACCCCGCAATCGGTAGCTTCATCGCAAGGACGGTCAAATCAGTTGCGACTGTTATGGGATATCTGTAAGTCAGGCATTCATGCGCTGCCGCTGTGGACAAGAAGCCGAAGCGAGGGAAAAGTTCCCAGAGTTTGATGCGCAGCCAAAATTGAGAGACACGAAGATTCGCCATCTCTTCATTAGACAATTCAAGAATAGGTGGAAGAGCAGTCCGGACGTTGCGTTCTAGTTCAAGTAGCCACTCCTTGCTGCAGCTCTTGTTTGAACCATTCCAGACCGCGAAAAACCCCTCGTCAAATGGTTGGTAAATAGAAGCTAGAAACTGCAGGCCAGGTGTATGTGTGCTGCTGAGTGTCGGACTGGATGATGTGATTTGGAGGGTGATTGGCTGGCTTCTTTTTACACCGTGAGACCTGCTTGAAGTGAGCAATACGACTCTATAAAATTTAAGGGCATGGCACACCTTTCAGAGATGAGAAGGATCCAGAACAGACAGCTATTTGCGCTTTGATCGTACCAATCAACCACATCGTTCTTCTGCATAATGAAGAGAGTCGCAGCTTCACGAAGGTAAAACCAACCCTGTTGACGATCCCCAAGACTAGCATAAGCCCCATACAGAAAGAACGAAACAAACGTCGACCGAGGATTCGGATCTGTGATGCGCGTAGGGTTTTCGACTTGGAGTGCATCGTCCAGACTTTGGCGCCCTAGTCCGACTCCAGAGTAGGTCTGATGGTCAATCTGGGCTTCATCGAATGCATTCTCGAAGTTCGCAACGTAAGCGCAAAAAGCTAGAATAAATTGTCGTGACGCAAGCGATGTTTTCGCTAGCTGCAGTTCTGTCTCTAAGGCTTGTTGATTAAATAGAGGAACGATCGCGTGAATACGATGCATGTAAGCGTCAATACAAACTTCAGCAAATGATGTCTTGGAAGGGCACAATGCTGTCAAGGACGAGTGATTCCATCCGCTTGAGGCTGGTGTGGGAGAAGGTGCTGCAACATTTGGTGACTGATTGGCCTGTGACACATTGAGAGCGGCCGCTCTAATGACTTTTTTGTTCTTTTGTCTTCCTGGTGAATCGTAGGCGCATGTAAGGTTTGCGGACAAGCATCTTACGCAGGGCTTGTAGTCACCACGCTTGGCCCTCCTGCTCCGGCAGTGACTACAAGCCCCTGAGCCCACTTTCTTTGTGGACTCTGCCTTCCTGGACATACTCCTCGTGGATATCCTTTGCATTGTCGAGATGGCGCTGGAAGATGCGGACGCGACGCGTCGAAAAGCACGGTGCTGGGCGGGAACACAAGCATGCAGAATACACGTGACCTGTGCCAGGTATTGAACGTACCGATCAAGTTAGACTTCATTATGGAGTGGTACGACAAACTCAACAAACTCAACAACAAGGAGATTGCACGGTAGTAGTCTTATTCTTTATACGTCCCGTTACGTTTGGGGTGTCTTTATACACATTGTGATCTTCTATGGAGTATTGAGGGCGCGCCAGGCGCTAGAGCGGAAGCGGTTCTTGTTCGCGTGCGATCTGCCACTCTGATTGGCCAGCTTACTAGTCAGCTTCCATTTGGCATGATATATCCCGATACTGTAGTGTTAATGCTATGCAATACTTACAAGTAATCATAGAGCCCCATACACTGTCGTCCTATCTTATGCCGAGGGGTTTGGCACCTCTCTGTCACACCCAATGAATGAGGTCTGAGGTTGTTCGTGTGAAAACTCTCATACTCAGTAGGCTCAGTAGTACGAACGAGCAGAGCGGATACGTGGAGCCTAGGTATTGGAAAGCTCAGACTGGAGAGTGCAGCGAACAGTTGTTACGTACTAGGTGCTAGCAACTGGGGGAGCTCAGCCTGGGAAGCGCGAACAGCAGTTGCTACGTACTCGGTACTAGCAGCTGGCAGAGCTCAGTCTGGTAGCGCAAGGAACATTTGCGTACTAGGTACTAGCAACTGAGGGGACTCAGTTGAGGGAGCAATGAGAGCAGTTGCTTCGCACTGGGTGCTTGCAACTGGGGAAGTTCAATCTCTGCGAGCACAGAGAACAGTTGTTTCGTACTAGGTACTAGCAACTAGGCGAAGGACACATTGTTGCTCTGTACTGGTAACTGGGGGAGTCCAGTCGAGGCGAGCGCAAAGGACAGTTGCTACGTACTAGGTACTAGCAACTAGGGGAGGACAGAGCACAACATCTGTTCTCTTCGGAGATTTTCTCATCATTCCATCCATCACCCAACCGACCTCAAGCACAGTCTCCTTACTTATACACAAACACAAGACTCTTTGGGTCTTGCCGCACACCGTTTGGTTCTCGTTCCGAAAACGTCCGCTGACGTCAAAGGGGGAGAAT